>WNWK01048193.1:0-13646 GCA_009830355.1 Cherax destructor
CAAAACCAATAAAAATTATATCTATTTCTGTTATATATTTATATTCTATCAAATGCAACAAAAAAAGGGAAATACAACTAAAAAAACCCGTCGAAAATATACTGCTAATGGGTGACTAATGGCTGAAAAGTGAACTCAGTTATTTATCGTCCGTTTTCTTTCATTTTTGGTGTACATTAGAACATCTTTCCTCATACATTGCCCAAGTTTAAATAAATAGCCCAACAAACAACTGTGAAAAATATTTACCAAAAATTATACAGTGGTACCTCGGTTAACGATAGTCCCCAAACTGCCGTTTATGTAAAGTTTATTTTTTAAATGTTTTTGTAAGTGTATTTTGGGGTCAAAAAGGACTAGTCTATTTTACATTATTCCTTATGGGATAAATTCATTTAGTAATGGCACTTGAACAGCATTCTGGAACAAAAATATCGTTAACCGAGGTACCACTGTATATAGCAAAGCCAAGTACTAGAAATAAGTCACTGTCTGATTTTTCTGGGTTATCCAGGTTCTCTACACATTTTGCTATGTATGATAATCTATGCAGAAAATAGCTTTTTTGTTTCAGTTTTATGGTGCATTAGAGTGTATATCACAGTTAGCCCGTGCTACACTCCGTTTTCTCTAATATAAGCCCTCAACAGGGATAGGAGGATGGTACTTGTATCCATATCCTACACACAACCCGCATTAAAAAAAAAAAGTCACAGTATTGTGCCTTTTTTTGTTATTTACCCCATATCCTCTTTATATCTCCGTCAAACCCGCTTGGTATTATGCCAATTATTATTCATTCTGGAGTATTTAACATGTTTTTAAGTTCCAAATTCTTCATTAATGTTTTGGTGTTCAAGTCTGCAACAGCTGATCTTGTCAAGACATAGTCTGCAAAGTGTACTTAACGGCTGGTATTTCTGAAGTAACAAAATTACTGGATGAATTATTTCCCAGTACCACAAAGCATATTATTGACAAATCTTTGTGTATTCAACAGATTAAGAACTATAGTACCCGTGTCAAGGATTGCACACACAAAGCCTCCCAACACCATTCAGAGTCAGTTTTGGGATTGTTTTTAGCGAGTGACCATCACCCCACGCGTTCATACGATACATTTATAATAATCCATTGTTTTTTTGCTTGCAACTGCAAAAAAGCCACCATGGCCCCTAAGAAAGCTCCTAGGCCAGCCCTTTCATAAAGATGAGAAAACGATAGAATTCAAAAAAAAGAAATCTTAAAAATATGAAAGTGATAGAAAAAGGGGCCCAAACCTTTAGCAAGATGTATGGAAGCCACATTCAACAATCATTTCCATTGTGGTGAAGAAAAAAGGGAATCAAGGAAGCTGATGTTGCAAAAGGGGAAAAATGCTAACGAAAAGAGATCGCAAAAATCGAAGATGTTGAGAAGTTGTTGGTGTGGATCAACCAAAAAAAGTTAGCAGGAGATAGTGTTATGCAGATGATAATTTGCGAAAAGGCAAGGCAGTTACATGCCGATCTCATAAAGAAAAAGCCTAAAACGAGTGCTCATGTTAGTGAAATTAAGGCCAGCAAAGGCTGATTCAAAAATTTAAACAAAGTGGTATACACAGTGTTGTAAGGCATGGGAGGCTGCAAGTTCAGACAAACACTGGCTAAAAAAATTTGGGCATGAACTCAAGGTGTACATAGAGGATAAGATTCCTCCCCCAACAAGTGTTCAATTGTAAAACAGGCCTCTTTTGGAAAAAAATGCCAAAGGGGACCCATCACGCAGGAGGGGCCCCCAGCCAAGAATGAAAAAAGGCTAACTCTTGTTGTGGGGAAAGCTAGTGGGTTTTAAAATTAAAATTTACCACCCTTTGGAAAACCCAGAGGTTAGAAAACAGGTCGCGAGAAAACTGTGTGTGATGTGGGGGCAACAAAAAGCTGGGTAAAGGGAAATTTTCCCGGGGAATGGTTTAACAAGTGTTTGGCCTGAGTGTGAAAAATCCGGGGGAAAGAAAGGGGGATAAGTGCCTCCTGGTAATGGAAAAGCCCTCCATCCACAAAAATTGGAAGACCAATTGCTAAGATTTCAGTTTTGTAACAGTGAAGTTCTTGCCTCCTAACACCCTCCTTTATCCAGCCCAAACCCCAACATTTCTAACTAAAACTCTACCAAAAACATGTTTTAAAAATTGAAATGACCTCAGACACTGAGTTGACCATAAGAGAGTTTTGGGGGAATCCCTTTAGTATCTTCCATTGCATAAGCCTTATAGGTAAGGCTTGGGAGGAGTGACTTCCAGGACTTTGAACTCTGCTTGGGACAATTGTCCGGGGTGTGTCCAACAGAGGGATTTTGAAGGGTTTGAGGCTGCCCCTGACCCTGCGACCCTCTGCCTGTTGTGAAGGATTGTGGCATTGGGTTGGAAGTGAGTGGCAGGATGTGGAAGAGTTGGTGCAGGACCACAGGGTAGAGCTAACCACTGAAGACTGCAAGAGCTTCATCTGGAACAGCATCAGACCACAGTAGAGAAATTGTTTCACAGGAGGAGGAAGATGGACTGAGCAGGTGCCTTCTTCAGAGATTAGGGGGTTGTGCAATGTGGAATAAGGTGCGGGTATTTACTGAAAAATATCACCCATAGCAAGCTGAAATAAGCCATCTAAAGCAACAAGTTCAGTGACAGAGCATATTGCACTTCAGGGACATCTTAAAGAGGCACAGAAACAGAGGACTGTGCAGTTATTTTGTGAGACAGGTGTCCAGTGACCCCAAGCTGGTCCTAGTGGCATTAAAAGACCAAAAAGGGGAGTAACCCCAGATAGGCTTTGATACCAAGTCCTTAGGGAGGTTCCCCTTCCAAACACTAAGCCTTCCTCACCCCTCCCCCCTATCTTCAGATGACAGCAAGTCTCTTCAATAAAGGTAAGTAAATGTTATTTTAAAAGTTTATTTAATTATTTATTTATAGATTTAATATTGTATGTAGTATTTGTGTGTGTTTTCTGTATAAAGTATAGTTTTTCCCTATAAATTGCATTTTGTGAATTTTTTTGGGTGTCTGGACGGATTAATTGTATTTACATTACGTATTTCTTATGGAAATATTAGTTCGACTTTGGCCAGTTCGAGTTGAGGCCTAGCTTCGGGAACGGATTCGGCCGATACTCGGGGTCCACTGTACTAGGCATTAAAGTGCCCTAGAGCGATAAAAAGCATATACAGTGGTCCCTTTGTTTCGAAATTGTTCTAGAATGCTGCTCAAGTGCCCTTACCCCAATTTACTTCCTTAACCCTTTCAGGGTTTGCGTACTAAGAACGCACGCGCCAGGCGTTGACGACTATCGATAATCTAGCGGCTCAAAACGAGCGGAAACCGGAGGCCTACATGAGAGAATGGGTCTCGTGGTCAGTGTGCGCAGTAGGAAAAAAACGAGCCAGTGGTGCATTGGGGGAACCCCATTTCAGTCCGCCTTGTCCACCATGAATCGCAGCAAAAACCCCTTTCCTCGGCAATGGGACATTTTATTCCCAGTGACAGTTCTAACAGTGGGGGGTTCGGTGATGGTGATTTCAAGGTTTTGCCCGGTTGTGCCGGGAAAATAATGCGATAATACTAATAGTGAAAAAAACCCGGGCGACCCCAACCTTCCACCTCTGGTCGTCCCTTTTGTTCCGTTCAGTTGTACCAGACAAAAGGGGAAATTGTTTTTTACTCCCCAGGACTCAGATGTGAGCAATGGTGGATATGATAGTGATTTTGAACCCCAAAGCTTTCAAAACGTTCCAGGGCAAAGTGAAGTGGAATATTCACCATGAAGCGCAATTGACTATATCCTGGTAGTGTCCCTACTCTTCCAAGGGTTAGGAGCACTAGGGTACACCCCTGGTACAACGGGCCCAAATAGTGAAAAGAAGATGATAGTGCTGCAATTGGTAGAAAATGTGCATGCATCTGGTGGTGGGGTGGTGGTGCCAGGCGGGGCCCAGCAGGGGCCCATGCCCACCCCCCCTGACTCAGCTGCTACAACAAAACCCTACCCCCCCACCCCACCCAACCTGAAAACCCACAACCTCCAAACCTCAAAAACCCTCCACAACCCCCCCCCAACCACCTGTCAATACCCAGTCCCCACCAGCAGACCCCCAAGGGGGTTGGGGGGACCAAATTTTATTCCCAACCCCCATCATTTGATGAAAGCCAAAGTGAATCCCCCATTTTGCCCACTTGGGGAACAATGTTACTGAACTGGAATGTTTTGAATTATTTTTTGATGTGTGGATATTGCAGGGAAAGCAACAGATATTAACCAGGGAAAAACAAATACTTTCACCAGGATCACGTCTACACCAGTGGAAAAACCTGTGGCTGAGATGTATTTTTTTTTGCCACAATAATGCTTATCCGCATGATGAACAGTGTCTCATCTGGCGACAGCCCCTGATTTAAACCCCGGTTTTCAGTGATTTTAACCAGTGAATGATTTGTTTTCTTTCGCATGTTACATTTATCAGAAAAAACCAGGCCTGACAGAAACGACAGGTTAATAAGATTGGAAAAGTGTTTGTGTACCAAACAGAAATTCAATATGTATTTTACCCCTTGGAAGCTTGTTATTGATGAGTCTTTGTTTTTATTCAAAGGTAGACTGTTTCAGGCAGTATATACCAAAAAGAGGAAACGTTTTGTATAAAGTTGTTTGTATTTTGGTTACAGTGGTCTTTTTTGGGATATTTTTTTTGTACACTGGAGGAAATACATTGCAAGATACCAGGAATTTTGGGTATCTCTGGTGATGTGGTTAGAACAATTTGGAACCATATTTTGGGAAAGGGGGCATATATTATATACAAAGGGAAAAACCCTTTTCAGTGTTTTTTTCAGTGAACATACAGATGTTTTGGGTCATGGCAAATCGTAAGCATATGCCCAGGTTTGATGCAGGCACTCGTAGGGGGGGTGCGGGCTTTTTCTGCCAATGACATCATGGCATTTCGGTAGGGGGGCAAACGAGATGTCCATTTGTCATCAGTTCCCCCTAATGAAATGGCAGACACTGGCAGGGTGAATAGAAAACCGTAAACCCCTTTTAAAACCTGCAGCTGTGAGGGACCCTCTCAATATGCTTCAGTGGACAAATGTGACATGCAGTTTGGGGTTTTGTGTTTGGGTTCAAAGATTATAAGTGGTACAAAAAACTTTTTTTCCATTTCTGGACATTTCAATGCTCAATCATAATAATAAGCTAAAGACCAAAAAACCACCATATGGTGTTTTGTTTGTCGTGGTCAGAAAAAATTTAATCCAAGTAATAGCACCTGCAAAGAACAGCCCCCGAAATATAACAAATACCCCCCGTCTGAGGGCCGGGTGATCACTACCTAATGAAACCTGCTCCTCAAGAAAAAGGCTCAGAAGAGGGTGCCATGTCTGTGCACATAAAAAAAAACGCCCTCAACAACGCAGAACCCCGTTTTATTGTGAAAGTGAAAAATCCATTTCATGAAAATTTTTAAAAAGAGTTCCCCCCAAACAACTTTGGAACATGCCCAGTGACTGTATATTTTATATAGTAAAAAAATGTAATAAACAATTTTTGACATTGTTATTTTTTAAACATGTTTGTAAAAATGTAATAAAAACAAATTTTGTGTAGTTATTGTGAGGTAAAAAAGGTGAATTTTTGAAAACAGCATTATATTGGTCCCAGACCATAAAAGTTATTTAAAAAAAAAAAAAAAAAAAGAAAAAAAAAAACTCAAAAAAAAAAAAAAAATTCCCGCCCCGGGCAGTCACGATGTTGCCTAAACCTCATTTTCTCAACTTCAATCATCTATATCTGGGGAAGTATTGATCGAAAAATTTTTTTTTAGCCTATTAGATTTAAAAAAAAAAAAACTATTATTTCATAAAAAAAAATTTTTTTTTTTTTTTTGAAATTTCACCCTAAAGGGGGTTAAGTTGGGGCCCGACCTAAAAAGGGTTAAGAAATAATGTCACGTAGGTTAGTCTATTTCACCCCCAAAAATACATTGAAATTTTCTCCCCCTGAGAGAGTTAAGTTGAGGCTCGACCTAAAAGGGAAAGAAATAATTCACGTAGGTTAGTCTATTTCAGACCCCAAAATACATTCAAACAGCATTACAAAAATACATTTAAATAAAGTTTGATTTTGGAGATGAAAACCGAGGGCCCACTGTACAGTGGACCCCGGTTGTCACCTGGGGAAATCAAATTATGTAATTTTAAATTTTTTTAAGTGCTTTTTTGTGTATTTTCGGTGAAAGGACTAATCTAATTTCATTCTTCATTAACTCTTTAACTGCCCACATGATCACTTTCACTCCTTCCCGAATTTTAAAAAAAAAAAATCTTTTTTTTAAATGAAAATTTTATAAACAGGATGGGCAAAAAATTTTTTTTTAGGGCCAGTACTTAGAGATATAACCCCCGGGGGGTTTTAAATGATGTGGGGTGGGAACATGGAGGGACTGCGCAAAACAAAAAAATTTGGTTTTTTTTTTTTTTTCCCTTTTCTGTTGTTTTTATGCTATGATAATAATTTTTGTGCAGATCTTTTTATATCATTGTCAATTCTTGTTTAGACACAAATGTTTGGTACTGAATTAGTAATCATACTGTCACCAAAACCTTTAAATGATTGATGAATTTGTAACCTGGTTCAATCACATTTTTTTTACATATATATACAATATTTAAGATCCCATTTATGTTTCTAAAATCCCCCATGATATCAAAAGCATGGATTCTACAGGACTCCCCCAATTTCTGACACATGTATCATGTGTCTTTTTCGCATTTCGCTGTGTACTGTAAGCACACACAACACACTTTTTTTGAGAGTACTTCTTTTGGGGTAGATGGTAATGGTATCAGGCAGTGACAGTTAGGGATTATTCAGTTAGGCACTTCCTTCTGGTTGTGGGGGGACAGGTCGCTGTTGGGGTGACAGGTATGGGGGGTACCATACTTTCCTTTTCTTTATGCATTTAGGTAATTCCCCAAATTTTTTGCTTCCCCGTCTTTATTTGAACATTTGAAGGTTTTAGCATTGCAATGTCTACAAGGTGGAAAAAAACTTTTTTCCCCTTGGGCCCTTTCAACACATCAAAAAAGTATCATCATGTCACACTTATCAATTGGGGCATATTGTTCGTATGTCGATGACAACAGCTGGTTTTCAACAGGTTGATTGTTGAGCTTGCTGATTCTGTCTGTTTGTACCATCGTTTCTTTGGGTGGTTGACAGCAATGTCACGTCCCTTTGTCATGCCATTCAGTGCCATGATGTCATTGGCATGAAACGGCCTAAATTCCTCCCGTGAACTTTGGCATGTTTTCTGTTTCTTCTCATTTCCACATATATAGTATTGTTCACATGTGGGAAAACAGCAAGCATAGGTCTTGTGTACCAGTTGTCTTTTAACAATGTATGACCTTTTTCAAGGGATGGTTTCATCATCTTAAAACCCCACCAGAAATGCCCAACATGGGCCCGGGATCATCAAGTGTATTTTTTCCTGTGTAGATAATGACATCCAACACAAGACCAGTCTTAATACACAAACAAACAGTTTTATACCAAACGATTACGTTTCCTTGGTATATATTGTTTGAATGACAGTTCCCTTGAAAAGAATCAAGGACTGCAACAACAATGTTCTTGAATGGATAAAAGTAGGCACTGTTTTTTCTTGAGATAAAAAAACAATTCCAATTTTGTAAAGGGGTCATTTTGGGTTTGGGGTATTCCTGTCTGAGAAATGCCATTCTCAGCAACAGAATGAATGTTCAGGACAGGGGGTCACGGAAGCGGTGCAATGAAGGGTCTGTGGACCAGTAGTTTTTATTTGTGCTTTTATGTGTGTGGATAAGCAGACAGTAAGGAATAAATACATTTAGCCACAGTTGTATTTTTTTCCCCCCGCAGCCTGCGATTCTGTAACATCCATGGTCCATTGTATACTGGTAGTACAGGTGGTCTGGGGAACAATAGGGTTTATTATCAGCTCATCAAAATATAGTTGAAAATAGTCTCTCAGTAACTCATCAGGATGGGGCAGGGGGATGATGCCATTCCACTGTCATAAAAAATGAAAGGATGGGACGAATGGTGTATGTTCAGTCCCAAATTTCCCTTCACTCAGCTGGTGCAGGGTGGACCTTTTGGGATGGGACGGGGGAGAAGGGGAGGAGGGAGGGGGCCCCGAACATGGTTTAGGGGCGCGTGGCCTTTTTCTGTCCACACCCGCCCCGGACCAGGCATCATGCCACCCCCACCTCTTCCTCCATCTCAGCTTTCCCCCTTTATTATCACTTTACTATCAGTGGCAGGGTTCTGGATTGTGACCCCCCGACCCTTGCCTCTGACTGCATATGGCACACCCGCCTGAACGTAGGTAATGACGCCCAAAAACACGTTTTACGGGGGAAAAATATAATCACTTTCACTGACGAATCGCTATGGGCAAAAAAAGATTTCATCATGCACTTTATCACTTTCACTATCGTCATTATTATAACACATGGAAAATGATAATTTCCCCTTTCGGGGTTGCCTTTTGGGATCCTAGCAACCCCAGGGTGCTGGGCTGGGGCTGTGGCCCACTGGCCACCCCAGGTGCTGGGCTGGGGGTCTGGTATGGCCCACTGGCCACCCAAGTGCTGGGCTGAGGGCGATGGCCCACTGTCACACTGGCCACCCCAGGGTGATGGGCTGAGGGGCATCTGGGTTGTCATTAATAGTTTCACTAACCTTTTATTTGTGGCTATATCACTGTCTAATCCACTAAGCTCGCGTTCTCTATCACTTTGGAATATAGTGTTTCGACGAGGAGAATCACGAGGATGTGCCCTGATGTTGACCCCCTTGGCAAACAACTGGGGCTCCATGCGGCCCCGGCATCCCGATTTTCATACGCGCCCCTGAGGCGCAGACCCCTTTCCCTTTATGCAGGCGCTCAGGCCTTCTTAAATTTAACAATGAAAAAAAAACTAATTACATTCGGACGTGCGCAAACGTTACCGGGCAGTTAAAGGGGTTAAGGGGAAAAATTGTTCGGAATGGCAAACACCCTTTCTGGAAAATTTGACCGAAATCGGGGTCCCTTAAGCGGCCTGACCGCACACCCCCAACGAAAATTTTAAGTGTATTATTGTAATGCTTTTAAGTGTATTTTTGGGGGTCTGAAATGGACTAACTAATTTACATTATTCCATGGGAACAAATTGTTTGTACGGACCAACAGCCTTCCGGACGAATTATGGCGGCTCAGTCCACTGTCAGTACACTCATTACATACCTTAAAATATTGTAGGCTTAATGGTCTTAATATAGGGTACAAGGTGAATAGTAAGGTGGTAGGTATCAAAGTGTGGTAGGTATGTAACCCCATCTGTATCCCACTCAAACATTATATACAGGCATTTAAAGTGATAAAATGCATATACAGTGGCCCCTGGTGTGATTTTCGCCCATAATGCTGTTCAAGTGCCATTCCCAAACAAATTTTATTTCCAAAGGGAATAATGAAAAAAGTAGACTAGCCCTTTTTAAACCCCAAAAATACACTTATAAAAGCATTTAAAAAAATACACTTACATAAAAGGGCGAGTTTCAAGCAGGACGAACACCGGGGTCCACTGTACAGTACACTCATTATTTACCTTAAAATATTTGTAGTCTTAATGTAGAGTGAGAGGTGAGTAAACAAGATGAGTACATGAGAGTGTAGAAGGTTTTGAAGTTTTGTAAACAAACCAGTTGTTTTTGTTGTTGTTAGCAGTCCGACAGAATGGTTTATGTTCACTCCGTCAAGCCCACTGGAAAACATCTCATATTTATGTTACTTTATATGTTTATATGTTATGTAGCGTGTTTATTATATAATTTTGAAAAATATCATAGATGGATTAAGCAAAATGTCTATATTAATGTGATTATTATTGTGTTATTATTATCAATATTAATATGGCATCTTCAAGACTAATAACACACTCTTAGCGATTTTAATGTGTTCCTGCATGCCAGCACAGGCGCAAGTTGTGGAGTTTAACACTTTGGGGTCGGTGTCGTACTAGTACGTCTTACGCTCCAGGGTCGGTGCCAGTACTAGTACGCGTAAATTCTAGCGGCCTCAAATTAGCGAAAATGGCTTGTAGGCATACATATAAAAGAATGGGTCTGTGTGGTCAGTGTGCGCAGTATAAAAATCCTGCAGTACACACTGCATAATGAGAAAAACTCTGACCGTATTTTCGTTTAAAACAGCGACTTTGCAGTCAATTTTTCGTATGGTATTTATTGATGTATTCTCGTTTTCCTGGTCTCATTTCATAGAATGGAAGATATACTACAGAAATGGAGATGATTTGGATTAGTTTTACGATGACAAGTACCGTGAAATTGAGCTCAAAGCTAGCGAAAATGTTTGATTTTTGCCGATGTTCAAGAATAAACAAATCATGCCACGCGTCCAATACATGTCAACTGGTGAGTCTAATATTCTTTCACAAGTGCGGTGATATTATTTATACCGGTTTTACAATGATGCAGTTGTATACATAACAGTAAATCTGTTTTTGTGAGAATAAAAATTAAAAATGGAAAGCAAAAGTAATGTATGAGGGTCTGGAGACATGACTAATGAACAGAGATGTTATTTTAGTGTCAGCAATGTCTGCCTTGTTTATTCTGGACCCCATTTTGAAATTGGCATCGTTTGAAATTTGTATGAAATTGGCCAAATTGCAAATATTTCTGACCACTTCTTTGGGTTGTTGAAATTGGTAAATGGGCGGTTTCTTGTACTCAATTGATAGAAGAAATGGAGTTCTAGTGAAATAGTTATTATTTTAGTAGACTGGAATATTGGAGTTGGGCAAAAATAGAGCTCAAAGTTGGCGAAATCGACGATGAGTAAACATCGTTGAGACCTATAACTTCACGAGAGCATAATTCCGTACGTTTCAATCAAATTTCATACTTTTGGTGTCGTTATGATCGGAAAAGATTCTCTATCATTTCATAAGAAAAATAATATTTTTTTTCCAAAAAATTTCGACCCTGAGAACGAGTTTGGGAGAGGCCTGTGACCCCCAAAGGGTTAAAGCAAAGTTAAGTTCAGAGTGTAGCAATTAAGTGATTAAGCGATAGAAAAACGACGAAACGAAATAAACTCCTGATAGCATAAGCTGCTCTGCCTATCTTCTGCAAGGTATGTAAATAGTGTACGTACACCAGTTCCTTTGTACATTATGGTTTTCTTATGAAAGAAGTGATCTAATGCAGTTAGCATTACAAACTCCGTTTTCTCTTATACTAACACGTCTGAAGGAGGAAAGAATGGGAAGACGTTTTCATAGCTGGAGCAAGAATGCCCGCCACCACATACGCAATGACATACATATTTTATTCATTCTAGAGTGTATATCAGATTTTTATGTTACAGTGAAACCCGAGTTTCAGCCACCCGACTCTTGGCCGCTTTGAGTTTCAGTCGCTTTGCTTAATTTTGCCCTGTCTTTCGGCCGTGCCCGAGTTTCGGCCCGCATACAAGACCTGTCCGCCCGCCGCACAGGCGCCGTGGCCAGTCTAGCGTTGTTTATCCTTGAGTGATCATTCCCTGCATGGTCATCCAAACATTTCACAATAAATTCATTATGTTTAGGGATAGTTTGTTTATTGTGACTGTGAAATAAGTCATCATGGGTCCAAACAAGCTTCCTAGTGGCACCTGTGGTAAAGAAAGTGAGGAACACCATAGAACTGAAGAAGGAGACAGTAAAAAAATATGAAGTGGCATCCGTGTGGAAGCTTGCCAGGATGTACGGAGAAAACAAATCTACTATCACTTCTAGCCTGGCAAGAGAAAAGAACTCAAGGAAGCTGATGTTGCAAAGGTTGACATGTTTGCCAAAAATAGCTAAAAAACAGGGAAAAGAGGTTGAGAAGTTGTTGATGGTGTGGATAAACAATAAACAGATAGCAGGTGATAGTATTTCCGAGGCCATCATATGTGAAAAGGCAAGGCAGTTGCACAAAGATCTTGTCAAGAAAATGCCTGGAACCAGTGCTGATGTTAGTGAGTTTAAGGCCAGCAGAAGCTGGTTTGACAGATTTAAGAAGCGTAGTGACATACACAGTGTAATAAGGCATGGTGAGCAGACAGTTCAGACAAACATGCAGCTGAAAAATTTGTGAATGAATTTAACCCTTAACGGTCCAAACGTATATATACGTTAGTACTGCTACTGCCCCAAACGTATATATACGTTTTATTTTTCCTGCCACCAAATTTGCACGATTGGCCTGAGATGCCTGGTCAGCATAGAATGGGTCTTAACACTTGGTGTGCGCCATATTAAAAAATCTGGGACCACTTAGTACCTTGTGGGAGCACCAGTTAAATTGAGCGCCAGCTAGAGCAAACAGCACGGCAAACACCATAGATTCACTGATGTCTTGTCTATTAACACTCCCTTTTAAGTGGAAGGTGATGTCGGCAGGCTGGCCGGCCTGCCTGCCCTGCTCCACACGGTTGGCATGGCCAGCAGCTGGGCCCTGGTCCACAGCTGGTTACTGCCTGATTGGCTGTCTATCTCTGTCTGTATCTATCTGTCTCTTTGTCTATATGTCTCTATTTCACAGGAACACATACGTAAATACAATTATACAGTGGACCCTCGGTTAACGAAAGGTCCGTTAAAAGCTTTGGAAACCAAAGCTTTTTTCGTAATCGGTTAGCGGAAAATTCCTCGGTTACCGAAAGGTATTAGACGTGTCCGCCTGCTCGCGCAAGCGCAGGACGCCAGTGAAGCGTTGTTTACCATTGAGAGAACATTACCTAGCGCGCTCTTTCAAAGATTCACAATATATTTGGTGTCTTTTTTGGTGGTTTAGTTATTGCCACTGTGAAATAAGTCACCATGGGTCCAAGAAGCTTCCTAGTGGCACCCTGTGGTAAAGAGAGTGAGGAACACCATCGAACTGATGAAGGAAATCATAGAAAAATATGAGAGTGGTGTACGTCTGAGTGATCTTGCCAGGATGTACAAGAAAAATCCATCTACTATCGGCACTATCCTGGCACAGAGAAATGAGATCAAGGAAGCTAATGTTGCAAAAGGGGTTAATTTGTTAACGAAACAAACATCGAAAACAGTGGATGAGGTTGAGAAGTTATTGTTGGTGTGGATCCATGAAAAACAGAGAGCGGGTGATAGTATTTCTATGGCAATAATTTGTGAAAAGGCAAGGAAGTTGCACGCAGATCTTGTGAAGACAATGCCTGGAACCAGTGGTGAGGAGAGTGATTTTAAAGCCAGCAAAGGCTGGTTTGAGAAGTTTAAGAAACGTAGTGGCATACACAATGTTGTGAGGCATGGTGAGGCAGCCAGCTCAGACAAACGTGCAGCTGAAAAATTTGTGCACGAATTCAAGGGGTTCGAGAGGCTGAACAATTCCTCCCCCAGCAAGTGTTTAATTGTGATGAAACAGGCCTGTTTTGGAAGAAAAAGCCCAACAGGACTACATTACTCAGGAGGAAAAGGCACAGCCAGGACACAAGCCTATGAAAGACAGGCTAACTCTTATGATGTGTGCCAATGCCAGTGGTGATTTTAAAGTGAAACCTTTACTGGTGCA
>WNWK01048194.1:0-13646 GCA_009830355.1 Cherax destructor
TGTCCCGATCTAGGTATACATTCCGGTACCCCTGATTTGTCCTCAGCGGTGCTTTCTCCTGCAGGATCGTGGTGTGGGCTGATTCTGCTTTGAAGATTACCTTGAGAGGTCGATTTCTTCCCCTTGTGTACCACCTGATTCTCCGAAAATTTGTCACTTGGGACGTGTCTCCCCCTATTGCCAGCATAATACCTTCGATCCTTTCTTTCTCCTCCTGTTTTCTTCTGTCGTGAGTGTCCCCTTCGACTTCCTTCAGGCCATAGATAAAGATCGACTTCTCCCTTTCCTCCTCCCACTGTGTCTCCCATTGCCTCATCAGAGATGCATTAGCCCAGATTTTCGCTTAGCAGATTATAATGGACTTAGAGAACACTTATCAACTGTGGACTGGGGTGAAGAAGAGAGGTATCAATATGACAGTTTTCTTAACACTATACAGGCTGGCCAAAGAACATTTATCCCGTATAAAGAAATTAGATCAAGTAGAAATGACCCAAAATGGATGAATAATAGGCTCAAATATCTTTTAGGGCAGAAGAAAGGTAATTTATAGGCGCATAAAAAGAGGTGAGGGTCATCTTATAAATCAGTATACTGACATTAGGAGGGACGTTAAAAAGGGAATAAGAAAAGCTAAATGGGACTATGAAATTAAAGTTGCTAGGGATTCAAAAACTAACCCAAAAAGTTTTTTTTCAGGTTTATAGAACAAAAGTTAGGGATAAGATAGGTCCCCATAAAAAAACTTTGGGCTTCTTACTGACAAGGAGAATGATATGTGCTCTGTTTTTAATAATTATTTTCTCTCGGTTTTCACACAGGAAGACATTAATAATATCCCAGTAATTAATTTTTACAGAGGCCCAGAAGAAGTTAAATTGTGTAATATCACAGTCACTAGAGAAATGGGTATGAAACAACTAGACCGACTGAAACAAAATAAATCGCAGGGTCCTGATGAGCTTTTTGCAAGGGTTCTTAAGGAATGCAAAATGGAACTCTGTGAACCAATATCTAACATTTTTAATTTATCTCTTCAAACAGGTGTAGTGTCTGATATGTGGAAGATGGCTAATGTAATTCCTATTTTTAAAGCAGGGGACAAGTCACTACCATCAAATTACCGCCCAATAAGCCTGACCTCAATTGTAGGCAAATTACTAGAGTCAATTATAGCTGATATTATTAGAAGCCATCTAGATAACCATAATTTCATTAACGATACTCAACATGGATTCACGAGGGGCCGTTCCTGCCTATCTAATTTATTAACCTTCTTCAGTAAAGCTTTTGAGGCTGTTGATCACGATAAAGAATTCGATATTGTTTATTTAGACTTTAGTAAGGCTTTTGATAGAGTACCGCACCAGAGACTGTTAAAGAAAGTGGCAGCTCATGGCATTGGGGGAAAAGTGCTGTCATGGATCGAGTCATGGCTCACCAATAGGAAGCAGAGAGTGTGCATAAATGGGGTTAAATCCGAATGGGGACTTGTAACAAGTAGTATTCCACAGGGATCAGTCTTAGGTTCATTGTTATTTATAATATATATCAATGACCTTGACGAGGGAATTGCTAGTGATATGAGCAAATTCGCCGACGACACGAAGATAGGTAGGATAATTTATTCAAACATAGATGTCATAGAACTTCAGGAAGATTTAGACAAACTTAATTCGTGATCAGAAAAGTGCCAGATGCAGTTCAATGTAGATAAATGCAAGGTTCTGAAGCTTGGGAGTGTCCATAACCCAAGCACTTATAAGGTAAATAACATAGAACTTGGTAAATTAGACACATATGCAACACTTGGGTATCTTTATTGAGGAAACGTTTCGCCACACAGTGGCTTCATCAGTCCATACAAAGGAGAATCGTGAAGAACAGGAGGAGAATGAGGTGGTCAGTCCCTCAACCTTGAGTCGATGTTGTCAGTCCATCAATCTTGAATAGATACCCAAGTGTTGCATATGTGTCTAATTTACCAACTCGTCGGTTCTCTGAACCATTCATTTACAACATAGAACTTAGCCATACAGATTGCGAGAAGGACTTGGGGGTGATGGTAAGCAGCAACCTTAAACCAAGACAGCAATGCCTAAGCGTACGTAATAAGGCAAATAGATTACTGGGATTTATATCAATAAGTGTTAGCAACAGAAGTTCAGAGGTTATATTACAGCTTTATACATCATTAGTAAGGCCTCACCTAGATTACGTAGCTCAGTTTTGGTCTCCATATTACAGAATGGACATAAATTCGTTAGAAAACATTCAGCATAGAATGACTAAGTGTAGATGAATGGTTCAGAGAACCGACAAGGTATAAATTAGACACATATGCAACATTTGGGTATCTTTATTGAGGAAAACATATGCAACATTTGCATATGTGTCTAATTTATAACTTGTCGGTTCTCTGAACCATTCATCTACACCCTGTCTGACACAACAACATCTTGGGATCTTAATACAAACGAATTCTTCAACACTTGTCCAACCTTTGGACGAAGACCTACTTCCACTAGTGGATGGTACCACTATGACCCCGCCTCCTGCTGCTTCACCTCACCTGACTACAGTATATAGCCACCTCTACGGACATATGCAGTACATTCTACAAGATTGATGGACTGAACACATCGACTCCAGGCCGAGGGACTGATTACCTCAAAACTCCTACTCTCCTTACACCTTTCTACTTTGTATTGGACTGATGAAGCCACTGTGTGGCGAAACGTTTCCTCAATAAAGATGCCCAAATGTTGCATATGTGTCTAATTTATAGAATGACTAAATTAATACATAGCATTAGAAATCTTCCTTACGAAGAAAGATTGAAGACCCTAAAATTACATTCACTTGTAAGACGTAGAATGAGGGGAGACATGATCGAGGTATACAAGTGAAAAATGGGTATTAACAAAGGGGATATAAATAAGGTCTTGAGGATATCTCTCCAAGAGAGAACCCGCAATAATGGATTCACGTTAGATAAGTTTAGATTTAGAAAGGATATAGGAAAGTATTGGTTTGGAAATAGGGTAGTTGATGAGTGGAACAGTCTGCCTAGTAGGGTTATTGAAGCTAAGACCTTGGGTAGTTTCAAATTTAGGTTGGATAAATTCATGAGTGAGAGGGGTTGGATTTGAGTTGGACTCTCGCATGAGTGGGTAGAATTGTCAAAGCTTATTTCTTGGGTAGCATTGAAAATTAGGTTGAGCAAATATTCTGTTAGTGGGACGGATTGTGAAGGACCTGCCTAGTATGGGCCAACAGGCCTGCTGCAGTGTTCATCCTTTCTTATGTTCTTATGTTCTGAAAATTGGGAATAGACAGCTGACGGGTAACGAACTGGAAATGTGTTCTCTATTTAATGACTATTTTTTGTCAGTCTTTACACAAGAAGACGTAAATGAGATTCCTGAAATTAACAATTATTCAGTTCCTGAAGAATTCAATCCAGGGCATGTGTAGAATTTCTCTCTAGCTCAGTTGAGGATGTTGTTAGAGCTTTAAACTAAGATTAGTTAGAGGTATGGGTTTAGGAATGGTGAATAATGAGGGTCAAAATATTGATTCAGGCTTTGACATCACAAATCTTAACAATAACAGTAATCGAGTAACACAGGGTAATAATAGTAACAGAAATTGTGTAAAACAAAAGCTGAATATGAAAAAGGTTCACAAGAAGATACATCTCAATGTATTTTACACTAACTGTCGAAGCGCCAGAAATATAATTAACGAATTACGTTTGGTAGCATGTGCTGGGAACTTTGATGTCATTGCAATAACTGAAACATGGTATAATATAAAGAGTCGGGATATGATTGCTGAGTGTCATATTCAGGGGTTTAAGTTGTTCCATGTAGATAGATATAATGGGAAAGGGGGTGGAGTTGCATTATATGTACGAGAAAATATAAATTGCTGCATAAAAACAGGCATAAAAATAGATGGATCATTAACAGAATCTGTTTGGGTAGAGTTTCTAGAAGGTCAAGAAAAACTGAATGTAGGTGTAATATACCGACCTCCAGGCTTGGATCACGATAGAGGGAGACTTCTTTGGGACGAAATTGTTAGGGCTTCTAGACACAATAACGTAGTGATAGTAGGGGATTTTAACTTTAGTCAAATTGACTGGACTTCTTTGACCGGTAATCTGGAGTCCAGTGACTTTATGGAAGTAGTTCAGGACTGTTTTCTGAAGCAGTGTGTGACGGAGCCTACCAGAGGTAATAATTTGCTCGACCTAGTCTTGTCAAATAAAGAAACCCTTGTAAATAATCTGGAGATCACTGAAGAGCTTAGCGCAAGTGATCACAAATCCATTACTTTTCTTTAAGTACCCTGGAAAACAACTCGTCGGGTCCTGGGGACTTATTTTGCATCAGTTTATCTATCTGTTTGATAGCCATGTCCCTCGTGACAGTAATATTTGTTAAGAACATAATAAGAACATAAGAATGGAGGAACACTGCAGAAGGCCTACTGGCCCATACAAGGCAAGTCCTTATCAAAACCACCACTACCTAAGAATTTATTCCCGTACTCACGACACCAATCAAACCCAGCCCCTCCCACTCATATATTTGTCCAATCTCTTTTTAAAGCCACCCAAAGTCCTAGCCTCTATCACCCTACTCGGAAGATTGTTCCACGCATCTACAACTCTGTTCGAAAACCAGTACTTGCCTATGTCCTTTCTAAATCTAAGTTCACCCAATTTAAATCCGTTATTTCTGGTTCTTACTTGGTTCGATATCCTCAGTATTTTATTAATATCTCCTTTGTTTATGCCCATCATCCACTTGTACACCTCGATGATATCTCCCCTCATTCTA
This sequence comes from Cherax destructor, assembly GCA_009830355.1. Taxonomy (NCBI): domain Eukaryota; kingdom Metazoa; phylum Arthropoda; class Malacostraca; order Decapoda; family Parastacidae; genus Cherax; species Cherax destructor. The sequence continues at coordinate 4,851 of WNWK01048194.1, forward strand.
CGTCTCTCCAGAGAGTGGAGATTCAATGCTTTAAGTCTATCATCATGCGGAAGATTTCTTATTCTGTAAATCATTTTAGTCATTCTTCTTTGTATGTTCTCCAATGAATCTATATCCATCCTGTAGTAAGGAGACCAAAACTGAGCTGCATAATCCAAATGAGGTCTCACTAGTGATGTATAGAGCTGTAAAATAACTTTTGAACTTCTGTTGCTTATACGTCTTGAAATAAATCCTAGTAATCTGTTAGCCTTATTGCACACACTTAGGCACTGTTGTCTTGGCTTCAGATTCCTGCTTACCATGACTCCCAAGTCTTTTTCACATTCTGTATGATCAAGCTCTACTTCACCTAGTTTATAAATTCGAGGGATAGTTTCATTACCAAGAACTAGTGTACCTTACACTTGTCCACATTGAACTGTATCTGCCACTTTTCAGACCAAGACATTAATTTGTCCAAATCCTCCTGGAGTTCACTGGTATCCTCCTCAGAATGAATCATACGGCCTATTTTTGTATCATCAGCAAATATACTCATGTCACTTGCAATTCCTTCATCAAGGTCATTTATGTAAATTATGAACAACAATGGGCCTAAAACTGATCCTTGTGGAACGCCACTAGTGTAATCCCCATTCAGATTTGACCCCATTAATGGAAACTCTCTGCTTTTTATTGGTAAGCCATGCCTCTATCCATGCTAGAACTTTACCTCCTATACCATGAGCTGCCACCTTTCTTAAGAGACTCTTGTGGGTACTCTATCGAAAGCCTTATTGAAATCCAAGTAAACTATATCATATTGTTTATCACTGTCTACTGCCTCAAATGTTTTATTGAAAAACATCAGTAAATTTGTCAGGCAGGAACGACCTCTCGTGAACCCATGCTGAGATTCATTAATCAAATTATGTTCTTCAAAGTGACATCTAATAATATCAGCTATAATTGATTCTAATAATTTGCCTACTATAGATGTGAGGCTTATTGGACGGTAATTTTGATGGAATTGACTTATCCCTGATTTAAATATAGGAACTAAATTAGCTATCTTCCACATCTCTGGCACAACACCAGTTAGGATGGACGTATTAAACACATTCGTCAATGGCTGACTAAGTTCCATCTTGCATTCTTTAAGTACCCTGGAAAACAACTCGTCGTGTCCCGGGGACTTATTTTGCTTCAGTTTATCTATCTGTTTGATAACCATGTCCCTCGTGACAGTAATATTAGTTAATTGAATTCTTCAGGAACTGAATATTTGTTAATTTCTGGAATCTCATTTACGTCTTCTTGTGTAAAGACTGACAATTTTTTTTATTAACACATCGGCCGATTCCCAACAAGGCAGGGGTGGCCCTAAAAAGAAAAACTTTCATCATCATTCACTCCATCACTGTCTTGCCAGAAGGGGGGCTTTACACTAGTTATAAAACTGCAACATTAACACCCCTCCTTCAGGTGCCGGCACTGTACTTCCCATCTCCAGAACTCAAGTCCGGCCTGCCGGTTTCCTTTAATCCCTTCATAAATGTTCTTTGTTACACTCCAACACGTCAAGGGATTAAAACCATGTGCCTCCATTCCCTCCTATCAAATACACTCACATGCTGGAAGTCCAAGCCCCTCGCACACAAAACTTCCTTTCCCCCCCCTCCCTTTTCCCCGGGGGGCCCCCCCCCCCTTTTCCCCCCTCAATTTATACACTCTCAAAATCCTTTTTGTTCCTTTTCTCTCATGTCCAAAAACCCCTCAACAACCCCCCTCGCTCTCTGGACAATCTTTTTTAACCCACCTCCCCCCTTTTCCCCAAATCCAAATTCTCTGCATTATATTCCCCCACACATTGACCTCAGACACGACTTTTTTTATCCCAAAACCTTCTCCTCGTTGCAACATTCATCACCCATGCTTCCCCACCCATATAAACGTTGGAAAAAATTTTTATCTCATACATTCCATTTTTCTTCCATGGACAAAGTTCTTTGTCCCCCCGGGCCCCGAAGTGCTCCACTCCCCCTTTTTCCCCCCATCAATTCTATGATTCACCTCATCCTTCATAGCCCATCTGCTGACATGTCCCCCCCCCAAAATCTGAATACATTCACCTCCCCCCCAAATCTCTCTCTCCAATCTGATACCCCAACTTTCGTCACCTATTCTTTTGTTATTCTCATCACCTTACTTTTTCCCCATATTCACTTTCAAATTTCTTTTTTTAAAACCCTCCCAAAATTTCCCCTCCACCAACCCCCAAAATTCTTTTCCCCGAATCCCCCAAAAAACACAGTGTCATCAGAAAAAAAACAACTGTGACAACTCCCTTTTTTTTTTGCTTCTTTTTCTTTAGCCCCCACCTCTTGCCAAAACCCTCGCATTCACTTATCTTAAAACCCCCCCTCTATAAATATATTGAACAACCACGGTGACATCACACATCCTTGCCCCAAGGCCCCCCTTTTACGGGGAAAAGCCCCCCTTCCCCCTACACACTCAAACCTGAGCCTCCCCTATCCTCATAAAACTCTTCACTGTTTTCCCCTTTAACCTTCCCCTATTCCATACACCTGCAACATCTGCCACTTTTTCCCTCCATATCTACCCTATCCTTACCCCTTTTTCCCCAAACCATAAATGAAAAAAATTCTTTCCCTTTTTCCCCAAAACTGTTCACCTATTGTTTCACTGTAAACACTTGGTCTTTTACCCCCTACATTTTTTCCAAAGCCCCTTGTTCATCTGTATCCTGCTTTCTTTTCTTACTCCTAATTCTTTCAATAATAACTCTACCCCACCTTTACCAGGTACATCAACAGAAAATTCCCCCTAATTTTATCTTTTTTGTCCCCTTTGCCTTTTCAAAAAAAAACCCCAAAAACGCTCTCTGCCAATCCCTGGGGGCCACCCTCTTCCTTTTTAAATTTTTAAATAATAGCAAACCACTCCAAAAAATATCCCCCCCAACATTTTTTTCTTTATCCCATCAAATGCCCCTTCCCCCCTTTATTCTAAATCCCCCGAACTTCCCCCCACCCCAAAAAGGCTCTTCCACAATCCTAAAACGAAATCACAACTTCCCTTCTTTATCAACATTTAACAACTCCTCAAAAAAATTTTCTCCATCTTCCCCTACCCCCAACTCTCCATTTAATAACTTCCTCTCCTATTTTTAACTGTCAAATCCATTTTTTTTTCCCGGCTTCCTCAACTTTTTAAAATCATTCCCCAAAATTTTTTTTTTTTCAACAAATTTTTTGATAACATCTCACCCCCCTTTTATTTCTCTTTTTTTGTTTTTCCCCTCTCTTTTAACCTCTCTTTTTTTTTCCATATACTCTTCCCCCCCTTTCATCAATTCTACTTTGTAAAAACCTCTCATATGCTTCTTTTTCCCTTACTACTCTCTTTACATCATCCCTTTTTCCAATCCTCCCCCTTTCCCCCCACTCGCCTGTAAACAAACTTCTGCTGAACACTCCCCAAAACTAAAATTTTTTAAACTACCCCCCACATCTTCGACCCCATTGCCCCCACTCTCCCTAGCCCATCTATCCTCCAATGTTGTTTATATCTTCCCCCAACTGCCTCCTCTTTTGTTTATAAACCTTCACCTCAGATTCACTGATTCTATTTTCCTTGTATCCCCCTTTCCTTTTACTCCCACTGTAGCTATAACTAAATGATCTATATCTGGGCCCCCCCCTATAAACATGTACATCCCAAGTCTACTCAACAGTCTTTTATCTACCAATACATAGTCCCAAAAAACTACTGTCATTCGCCCTACATCATATCGTATACTTATTTATCCTCTTTTCTTAAAATATGTATTACCTATAACAAACCCTTTCTATACAAGTTCAATCAAAAGGGGTCCCATTATTATTTAACCTGGGAAAAATTACCTCTAAACCCCCTCTGCATGTTTCTCCCCTTTTAAAATAAGTCAATAAGGGTTCATCTCTTTTTTCCCTATAAATTACTCTTTTCCCCCCAAAAGATGTTTTAGCCTCCTGTTAATCCCTTTGGGATCTTATTATTTGACCTAAATTCTCTCTGGGAATAAATATACTCTGTACGTTGTACATTATTAAGAAAAAAATCGAGATTAGACAGGTGTTCTCTAAGTCAATATAGTCGGCAGAACGAAAATCAGGAATTTTTTCCGTATTACCCCCATTCTCGTACTCCCCGGGAATAAAAAGAAAATTTGGGTTTGTGATCACTTGCCCAAACTCTTCAGTGATCTCAGATTATTTACAAAAGTTTCTTTATTTGACAAGACTGGTCGGCAAATTATTACCTCTGGTAGGCTCTGTCACACACTGCTTCAGAAAACAGTCTTGAACTACTTCCAAAAAGTCACTGGACCCCAGATTCCTGTAAAAGAAGTCCAGTCTTTGAAAAGTTAAAACCCCTATATTACTACGTTATTGTGTCTAGAACCCCCTAACAATTTCATCCCAAGAAGCCCCCCTCTATTGTGATCCAAGCCGGGGGGTCGGTATATTACCTACAATCAGTTTTCTTGACCTTCTAAAACTCTCCCCAAAACAGATTCTGTTAATGATCCATCTATTTTTATGCCTGTTTTTATGCAGCAATTAATATTTTCTCGTACATATAATGCAACTTCACCCCCTTTTCCCATTATATCTATCTACATGGAACAACTTAAACCCTGAATATGACACTCAACAATCATATCCCGACTCTATATATTATACCATTTTCAGTTATTGCAATGACATCAAAGTTCCCAGCACATGCTACCAAACGTAATTCGTTAATTTTATTTCTGGCGCTTCGACGGTTTGTGTAAAATACATTGAGATGTATCTTCTTGTGAACCTTTTTCATATTCGCTTTTGTTTTACACAATTTCTATTACTATTATTACCCTGTGTTACTCGATTACTATTATTGTTAAGATTTATGATGTCAAAGCCTGAATCAATATTTTGCCCCTCATTAATCACCATTCCTAAACCCATACCTCTAACTAACCCTAGTTTAAGCCCTAACAACATCCTCAACTGAGCTAGGAAATTCAACACCTGCCCTGGATATTGAACCCCATCCCTTGCATACATGTCATTTCGGCCATAGAAGTGGTCCCAGTTGTCAATGAATGGGACTCATTATCCTTACGTGTTTGTCCAGCCAGCAATTTATACCAATCGCTCTGGTTTGCCATTCATTTCCAACACCCCTTCTTGGCAAAATGCCACTATAACAGGGCGCCCCCTTCTTCCTAATTATGTCTATTGCTGTTCTGTACTTTCTAACTAATTCCTCACTCTACGCTTCCTACATCATTGCCCCCAGCACTGGGCGATAATGGGTTGATCTCATTACCGTTCATGATGTTGTAAGGCTAACAATATCCTCCATCCAACCCCAGGAAAGCAAACCCTCTGTCTCCTACTCCTATCCTTCAGGCATGAAGGCCCTATCCATATACTTAACCTGGCTATCCCCAACAACAACAATGTTTTTACCTTCCTTGGTGTCGTTTGTCGTGAGTTCCCAGTAGTCGACTCACATTCATCGGGTAGCACGGAGAAGGCGTTCGATGTTCCACAACAGTTTCACAGCAGTCTCTTTCTTCTTCATCGTTTCTAACTCTCCATTCGTTTTTTATCTTCAACTTTGTTCCATGAAGTCCGGCCACTGCTCAGGTTCCCTTCTTTACCTGAGGACTCACAATAGGGTACTACTCGAATCCTCTTGTTTTCCTCCGTCAATCACCGAATCTCAAGCTTCCTTTTCCCTCAATTCCTCCTTAAGCTGCGGTAAAGTTGCTCAATGGACATCTTGGTTCACTTCACAGAGCAAGTGGTTCAGTCCACAGAGACCCTAGACACGTCCTCTCTGAGGCTAAGTACACATCACCTCTCTAGCTACAGAAACTCTCTCTGACTACACCACTAAATACCTTGACACTTCGAGTAACATTACCAGTGTCACAAGACAACCAGTGTCACACAAGACACTTCAGGTACATAATTTCAGGACAATAGTTTCAGGTACATAGTTTCAAGTACATAGTTTCAGGTACATAGTCCGCAGGTACGATGAAAGCCAGTGCGTAATTCTGGTGACCAGACTTGCCGCTCTCCTCATAACAGTGTCCTCATATCAAGCAGGAGAGAACACCAACACTGTAGTTGGCCTTGCAAACATCACAAGTACAAAGCTGCTTTCAGTAAAAACGATCTAGAGAGGATAGAGCTTCCAGTTCTCTCAGCACTGGAGCACTGTAGACCTGTCACCAGCACCACCTGCGAAAGTCTGCAACCCCAAGCAGGTCTGCTTGGCGAACTCCCGTAGTGTATGAGTGCTTTCTCCGATGTTATATGTAGGAGAGTCTGGTTGGCCTCCTAGGTGTATCAGGGGCTGGTGAACTCTCCAGTGTTGTGTATAGGAGAGTCTCGTTGCACTGTCGGTCTAGCCGGCCCGGCAGTCAAACATCGGGGCTGATGACGTAACCCCTTGACTCCCTGCAGGGTAAGGTAACTACCTAACAACCATTGTTAGGTAGGTGCCGTAACAACCAATAAATAAGCTTTGATAATTCTATTTACTTCATGTGCAAGTCCCATCAAATCAAACCCCTCTCACTCATGAATGTATCCATCCTAAATTTGAACACCCAAGGTCCCAGCTTCAATAGCCCAACAAGGCAGACTATTCCACTCATCAACTACCTATTTCCAAACCAATACTTTCCTATATACTTTCTAAATCTAAACTTATCCAACTTGAATCCATTATTGCGGGTTCTCTCTTGGAGAGATATCCTCAAGACCTAATTTATATCCCCTTTGTTAATGCCCATTTTCCACTTGTATACCTCGATCATGTCTCCCCTCATTCTTCGTCTTACAAGATAATGTAATTTAAGGGTCTTCAATCTTTCTTCATACGGAAGATTTCTAATGCTATGTATTAATTTAGTCATTCTACGCTGAATGTTTTCTAACAATTAATATCCATTCTGTATATGGAGACGAAGCTGAGCTGCGTAATCTAGGTGAAGCCTTACTAATGATAAGAACATAAGAAGGAGGAACACTAATGTAATTCCTATTTTTAAAGCAGGGGACAAGTCACTACCGTCAAATTACCGCCAATAAGCCTGACCTCAATTGTAGGCAAGTACTAGAGTCAATTATAGATGATATTATTAGAAACCATCTAGATAACCATAATTTGATTATTGATACTCAGCATGGATTCACGAGGGGCCGTTCCTGCCTATCTAATTTATTAACCTTCTTCAGTAAAGCTTTTGAGGCTGTTGATCACGATAAGAAATTCGATATTGTTTATTTAGACTTTAGTAAGGTTTTTTGATAAGTACTACACCAGAGACTGTTAAAGAAAGTGGCAGCTCATGGCATTGGGGAAAAAGTGCTGTCATGGATCGAGTCATGGCTCCCAATAGGAAGCAGAGAGTGTGCATAAATGGGGTTAAATCCGAATGGGGACTTGTAACAAGTGGTGTTCCACAGGGATCAGTCTTAGGACCATTGTTATTTATAATAGATATCAATTGCCTTGACGAGGGAGTTACTAGTGAATGAGCAAATTCGCCGACGACACAAATATAGGTAGGATAATTGATTAAAACATAGATGTCATAGAACTTGAGGAAGATTTAGACAAACTTATTTCTTGGTCAGAAAAGTGGCAGATGCAGTTCAAGTGTAGATAAATGCATCGTTCTCAAGCTCTAGAGTGTCCATAACAAGCACTTATAGTTAAATAACGTAGAACTTAGCCATACAGATTGCGAGGAAGGACTTGGGGGTGATGGTAAGCAGCAACCTTAAACCAAGACAGCAATGCCTAAGCGTACGTAATAAGGCAAATAGATTACTGGGATATATATCAAAAGTGTTAGCAACAGAGATCAAGAAGGTTATATTACAGCTTTATACATCATTAGTAAGGCCTCATCTAGATTCGCAGCTCAGTTTTGGTCTCCATATTACAGAATGGACGTAAATTTGTTAGAAAACATTCAGTGTAGAATGACTAAATTATACATAGCATTAGAAATCTTCCTTACGAAGAAAGAATGAAGACCCTTAAATTACATTCCTTGTAAGATGTAGAATGAGGGAGACATGATCGAGTATACAAAGTGGAAAATGGGTATTAACAAGGGGATATAAATAAGGTCTTGAGGATATCTCTCAGAAGAACCCAATAAAGGATTCAAGTTAGATAAGTTTAGATTTAGAAAGGATATAGGAAAGTATTGGTTTGGAAATAGGGTTGTTGATGAGTGGAAACGTCTGCCTAGTAGGGTTATAAGAACATAAGAACATAAGAAAGGAGGAACCCTGCAGCAGGCCTGTTGGCCCATACTAGGCAAGTCCTTCACAATCCATCCCACTAACAGAATAATTGCCTAACCAAATTTTCAATTCTACCTACGAAATAAGCTTTGAAGATTCTATTAACTCAAGTGGGAGTCCCCTCAAATCAACCCTCTCACTCATGTATTTATCCAACCTAATTTGAAACTACCCAAGGTCCTAGCTTCAATGACCCTACTAGGCAGACTGTTCCACTCATCAACTACCCTATTTCCAAACCAATATTTTCCTATATCCTTTCTAAATCTAAACTTATCCAATTTGAATCCATTATTGCGGGTTCTCTCTTCGAGAGATATCCTCAAGACCTTATTTATATCCCCCTTATTAATACCCATCTTCCCCTTATATACCTCGATTGTCTCCCCTCATTCTTCGTCTTACAAGTGAATGTAATTTA
>WNWK01048195.1:0-13646 GCA_009830355.1 Cherax destructor
AGGGAACAAACTCGTTCGGAAACATTATTGAACAGCCTTCGGGAACAATTATGGAAAAATTTGGTTTACCACTGTACACTGTTTCAGTTTTTTTCCCTTTAAAACTAATGATCTAGTCAGTTAACCTCACAAACACTCTTTTTTTCTTATAATAAAAACCTCAAGCGATAATTTTTTTTTATCTTGGATACCCCAACCACTCGTAATACAGTGGTCCCTCGTTAATGATCTTTCCATTCCAGGGAGCTAGACCCAAACCCGGCTTCATAATTTGAAACCTTATTTCCCTAAGAAATAATGTAAATATAATTAATCCTTTCCCAGACATAAAAATTTTTCACAAAAAATTAATTTACTTCATAAAAAAATTATAAATAGTACATATATATAAAGTAGTACATGTAATTTGTTTTAAATTTATAATTAAACTTTTAAAAAATAACATTTACCCTTTATTGAAGAAGTTGCTGGCATCTGGAAGATAGGGAGGAGGACAGGGGGGGGGTTAGTGTTTGGGGGGGAATCCCCCCCCCTGACCCTGCTACACCCCCTGCCTTTCTGCTACCTCCCTGCATGAATCTACACTCCCTGCATGAATGCTACACCCCCCTGCATGCCTGCTACACTCCCTACATGAATGCTACACTCCCTGCATGAATGCTACACTCCCTGCATGAATGCTACACCCCCCTGATAAATTACCCCCCTGCATGAATGGTACCTCCCTGCATGAATGCTCACTCCCTAGGGAAGGGGACCCCCCTGCAGGGAATGCCATTTCCCTGCATGAATGCTCCCACCCCCTGCATAAAATTACGCCCCCTCATGAATGTTTAAACCCCGAAAAAATGCTACACCCCCTGCATGAATGCTCCCTCCCCATGAATGCTACACTCCCTTGAATGCTACACTCCCCCATGATACTCTCTCATGAATGCTACACCCCCTGCATAAAATTTTCACACTCCCCATGAATGCTACACCCCCTGCATGAATGCTCACTCCTACCTTTACACCCCCTGCATGCCTGCTACACCCCCTCCCATGGATGCTACACTCCCTGTGAATGCTCCACTCCCTGCGGGGTCTACACTCCCTCTCCTGCTACCTCCTGCAGGGTCTACCTCCCTGCCCCCTCTCCCCCTGCATGCCTGCTACCCCTCCCTGCATGCCTGCTACACTCCCCTTGAATCTACACTCCCTGCAGGGAATGCCCCCTCCCTGCAGAAATGCTCACTCCCCCATGAATGCTCCTCCCTGCATAAAATGCTCACTCCACTGCATAATGTTCCTCCCTGCATGAATGCTACACCCCTGCATGAATGCTACCACTGGGGTGCCCCCAAAAGGCTTCTTTGGTTTGGTGACTTATTTCACAGTGACAATCCTAAACCATCAATAAACCCCCAACAAATGTTTTGAATGTTTGGGGGGTGCGGGGTATTGTTCACTCAAGTGTAAACAACGTTAGCCCCAACGTCCTGTGGGGTGGGGCGGGGCCCCAGGCAAGCGGACAGGTCTGGTCGGACCCTCCCAGTCCAAAAAGCTACGAGACAAATATTGACCGCAAAACAAACCCTTTTCCGAAATAACCGTTTTTTCATTTGGAATTTCTGGGGGGCCACTGTAATGACAAATTTTATTCTTTTATAAAAGGGGTGTTGCGTCGTTCTGGGTAGCAGGAATGCAATAAGGCCGGAGGCTTCTTAACTTTATTTGCAATAACGTGTGGGAAAAGGCGGGGTGTTTTTTACTCATAAGGGGCCCTGCCAGCGAAGAGAGGGGGAGTAGCACTTTTTTTGGTGAAGGCCGCTGGTGGGTGAGAAAAGATGGTGGTTATAGGTCTATAGGTGGCAGCACAAGCGTGGCACGGGGAAAAATTAACTCAGCTGGCAGACGCCCGAGGCTTTTATGAGACATTAAAACTTCTAAGTCAGTCAAGTCATTCAGTAAGCCGGCCGTCATTCAGTAAGTCAGTTGCCATTCAATAAGTCAGTCAAGTCATTCAGTCAGTCATTCACTCAGTCAGTCATTCACTCAGTCAGTCATTCAGTCAGTCAAGTCAGTCAGTCAGTCAAGTCAGTCAGTCAGTCATTCAGTCAGTCAGTCAAGTTGGCCCAGTCAGTCATTAAGCCGTCAGTCAAAGTCAGTCAGTCAGTCACACAAACTTATGTTTATATCTTTTATACAAAGTAACACTTCATTACGCCACGGGCTATGTCTTCTAATACAGTGGACTTCCTCGAGTTTCGTAAAACTTCAATTCTGAAGTCTGCCTAAGTGGCTACTACTGAACGAATTTACTCCCTTAAGGAAAAATTTCACGAGGTTGGGTCTATTTCAGACCCCTAAAAATACACTTCCACAAGAACTTACAAAATTATACTACATACTGCACGTATCGGGTATTCGTTAACCGAGGGGTCCACTGTATCTTTGTTTCTCTGCTAATTCAAGATCAAACACAATTCACCTTGCAGACTCATAACACAGCTGGGTTTGTAGCTGTGGACTTTGACGAGTATGAAATACGCACGAATGCTGGGATGGCTGGGGTCCGGGGGCAGACTGGTAGGCGGGTGGTGTCTGCTGAACCACAACAAGGCGTCTGTTTGTGAGAGGCTATTTGCTCTTTCCTTCCCACAAAACTGTGGCAAGTTTGTCTAGCAGCCACAGATACAGTTGCAAGATTGTCGCATGCTAGCAGCATATGTGTAGAGTAACCTAGATAACCCAAAAAGTCAGTGTGACTTAGTATTAACATTAACTGACTTTAAGTTATCCTAGGTTCTCTTACACACCTATGCTGCTATGTATGATAATGTATGTAACTGTACTCACCTAATTGTGGTTGCAGGTGCTCGAGACCTCAGCCCGGGCCCCGTGTATCTGGAATAAATACAGTTTGCAGGAAGGAAAACAAATTCCTTCAAAGCATGAGGATTTTAGGTGTAAACAACTATTTACACTTGAAATCACCTGATGCATTACCAAAAGGAGCAAGGTGAAGCGATCCTTTGCTGTCTTGAAGCCTGGTGCACTTTTCTCTGTTGACTGAGACATAGCTCCTGTGTTGGCATTTTCTTCCAGAAAACACTTCATCCATCAGCATTAAACACTTCTGATGTGGCTCATAGCCACCCTTAGTAGACCCCCACTGGACTCAATGGTTTAACCCACCGCGCTGGCCTAAGTACAATAAAATTTTTCCTCCTGCCGAATCCTGTAATATCATCTTTAATAGCCGTGGTAAGATGATAATGTCGCAAATCTTAAATCGCAAGTAACACCCGCAGTAACGCAACATAATCTCATGCTAATGACGTTTATATTTCCAAAGAAGGCAAGAATAATAGGGTAAGCCCCTTGAAAATCGTCCATAATCCGTTCCTGAGAGTCAGCAGAGTTTCAAAATGGACAACTTTCAAAACTATTTTCCCATAAGAAATAATGTGTGCAAGCAGTGGACCGGTTCGTTGAAAATTCTTTCCAGAATGCTGTTTGAGTGTCATTACCAAACGAATTTGTCCCCATAAGAACAAATGTAAATTAGATTAGTGCTTTCAGACCCCCAAAGTACACTTACAAAAGCACTCATGAAAATACACTTGCTAATTGTTCGAGTTTGAGGTGCACGAAAAACCGAGGGTCCACTGTAAACAAATTAATCCGTCTCCAGACACCCAAAAAGTAAGATGTAAAGCATTTTTTTTTTACATAAAATGTGTACATTTATCTACACAGAAAACAATGAGATATATACTGTACATAGTATAAAAATAGTAATAAATTAGACACTTTCTTACCTTTATTGAAGAGTTGCTGATGTGTGGAAGAAGGAAGGAGGGGGAGAGGAAGGTGGTGTTGCTAGTGTTTGGAAGGGGAACTCTCCACAAACACTTCAGGTACCAAGTCCCTTCCTGGTTACTTCCCTTGTTTTTTAATGCCAGTAGGACCAGCTTGAGAGTCACTGACCCTGTTGCTCAAAAAAGTGTTCCAGAGAGTTCTGTTTCTGATGAATGTTTGGTATTTTGCTTCGGCTACAGGGTGTGTGTTTGTGGACAGGGACAAGATAGTCCTCTAAAATGACACTAATATAAACTCTATGTATTTATTTATCTATCACACCATCTAATATGACATAATAAACACACACATCATAGAAACATGACATATACTTAGAATGAATAAAATGTCATTACGAATGTGAGGACTGGTGCTGTGTTGTTTGCGTGTTAAAGGAGTGAGGGCCACTCAAAGATAAGCCTTAAATAAAGATGGCCGCCCAATGTTGTCAGTCGCTTATATAACTCCAACAATATTGAGGAGATAAGTTTCGTCGCTATTTTTCTATAGATTAATGGCTTAACTTGCTACACTGTTAATGCTACACTTTATCACTGGCTGGCACTATAGTCTTTATCAACCCTGCCGTTTTAGTATCATAATATATCATAGAATCACTGAATCACTTAAGAAGACATTCTCCCTCTCAGCATTTTATCACAGGCCCGGGCACTAGGCTTTGGGCCCATGGTGGCTTATTTAGCAGTTGGAAGCACTAAAACGAATTGAATAATGACAAAATGTATGGTATGAATGTGTGGGTGGCGGCCACTCCAGTAAACAATGGTCTGACTGATGCTCAATGTGGTGTTTATGTGCCCAGGCGGCTGGGAGGCCACGCTGATCGCGTTTCTGTGATGACTGCCGATTTTTAAGCTAACGGACGAATATCAAGTCAATATTTCCTGTCGGGGCAAAAAGGCCTATTTTCAAATTCACCGATCTTCAAGGGTTACTTTCAAGGGTCCACTGTACGTATGTACTAATAATGAATAATAATAATAATAATAATAATAATAATATGTATAATACAGTGGACACCTGACTTTAGGCCTGCCTGAGAATCTGGCCGGTTCGACTTTCTGACCGCTTTTTCGGCCCAATTTTTCCTCAACAATCGGCCGTTTCCCCCGACTCAGCGGCCCTGCACTCAGACCCTGTCCGCCCCAGGCACCATGAGCAGTCTAGCTTTGTTTACCTTCATTGGAGAATATTACATTTCACAATAAAAATCATTGTGTTTAGTGCTTGTTTATTGATTGTGACTGTGAAATAGTTTCACCATAGGCCCAAAGAAACTCATATGCAGCTCTTGGCAAAGAAAGTGACAAACACGATAGAATTGGAAGAAAGAAACTGTAGCAAAGTACCAAAGTGGAGGAGGCAGAGAGAGGGAAGAATGTACCTTCTTCAGTGATTCACTGATTCTACGATATGTATGATAACAAAGCAGCATGAGTCGATAAAGGCCATAGCACCAGCCAGCTATAAGTGTAGCATTAACAGTGTAGCAAGTAAGTTACAATTAAGCGATAGAAGAAAAAAATGACTTACACACGAAACTTACCGCCTTCATTGTTGCTTGAGGTAGTAATATATGTAAGCACTGACTGTAAAGTCACCCTCTGCTATTATCTCCTCCAAGATAAAAAATATTTCTTATTTAAAGGTAAATATTTTATTTATAAATTAAAGTGTAAATGTTACTTATTTATAAATTAGTGTAAATATTTCTTATTCTTATTCCTTTCAGTGAATAGTGATGGTGGATTCTGCCGTTGTACCCCAACACCACCACTATATGTACAGCTTATGGTCAGTGGCCCTTATAAACCTAACAACAATAACACTATCGCCCAGTTCCCTCTTCATACATAATGACATATTTTATTCATTCTAGAGTATATATCATAAGCTCTTATGTTATTATTATTGTTTATTATGTCATATTAGATGAATTGTGATAGATAAATAAGCCATCTATATATTTATATTAGTGTCGTATTGAAGGACAATCTTGTCCTGCCTCTCATATGCCAACAAGAGTCTTCAATAAAGGCAAAACTGATTCAAATGTTCATTTATCATTAAAATTAGTGCTTTATATTTATTTCTCATTGTTTTCTGTATGTAAAAATATAGTATTTATTCTTTTTAAAAGTTAATTTTTGGTGAATATGTTTGGGTGAAAGTGATTTACAGGTCTCCTCCACATTCACGAGCTTCCACTCGCTGGCTTCAACATTCACAATTTCCAGCCACCAATCATATTTATGTTGAGTGGGCTTCTGAAGGTAAGTGATGAATGACATTAATAGGACACAATCTCTACACAAACCTGTTTGTAGATTATGAAGAGGAAAATGGTCCTAGTTGCTCATCACAATGTTCTTCATAAGGAAGCCTGCCACTTCATAGTCCCCATCCCTTTATCTGAAACCCTTGGGGCCAGCAGTGTTTCACTTCAGAATTTTTTAATTCTGGGAGTGAAGGTGGGGGGTCTAGCCAACAGGCCTACTGCAGTGTTCCTCCTTTTCTTATGTTATATACCCACGACACCAATCATACCCAGCCTTCCCACTCATATTTGTCTCAATTTCTTTTTAAAACTACCCAAGGTCCCATCGCTAAAAACCTGGGTAGTTCTTAAATTTAGGTTGATAAATACATGAGTGAGAGCTGTTGATTTAAGTGGGACTTGCACGTGAGTAAATAGAACAACAAAGTTTATTGCTTGCAGGTTTTATTCTGTTAGTGGGTTGGTTTTAGAAGGACCTGCCAAGTATAGGGCAGGTGGTGGCCCGCACTGGTGGCTTGAGCTCTCCCTTCACACGAGGGGTCCGGCTCTGATCCCGGCGGTGAAACATTTAACGTTTTTTCCTTACAACTGTTCGTCATGTTCATTTTACCTAGCAGCAAATAGGCACTAAGAAATATTAGTCACTGGTGGGTCACATCCTGGGGACAAGATTAAGGACCCCAATGGAAATAAGACAGACAGTCCTCATGACGCACTGACTTTGGGTTATCCTGTGGCTAATCAAGCAAAACTGCGAAATCTATCTTGTCTTTTAACAGGCCCATTGCAGTGTTCCCTCCTTTCTCATAAGAACATAAGAAAGGAGGGAACACTGCACCAGGCCCAGTTAGCCCACATACTAGGCACTCAGCCCTTCACAATCCATCCCACTAACAGAATATTTGCCCAACTCACTTTCAGTTACCTGCCACAATAAGCTTTGATAATTCTATTTACTCATGTGCAAGTCCCACTCACATGCAACCCCTCTCACTCATAAGAACATTAGATTGAATCTAACGACTTTTTAGTTTAGAATCTAACGACTTTAGAAGTAGTTCAGATTATTTTTTGAAGAAGTTTTAGACAGAACCTACATAAAATAACTTACTTGACTTGGTTCTGGCAAACAAGGAAACCCTTTGTTAATAATTTACAAATTACAGAGTGAACTCGGCACAAGCTTAATCACAAGTCAATTACCTTTAGCATTGAATGGTTGTAATGACAATAGATAATTCATTAACGGTCCAGACTTCCTCGCTTAGCAGATTACAAATGGGTCTTGTGAAATGCTTATCATCTGTGGACTCGGCACTAAGAGAGTTATCAGTATGAGTTGAGCTTTCTTAACACCATACAGCCTGCCCAAAAAAACATTTATCGTTATTATAAGAAATTAGATCATAGAAATGACCCAAATTTAATGAATAATAGACTCAAATACCTTTTAGGGCAGAAGAAAGGAATTTATAGGCACATAAAAAGAGGTGAGGGGTCATCTTATAAATCAGTATACTGACATTAAAAGGGATGTTAAAAGGGATAAGAAAAGCTAAACGGGACTATGAAATTAAAGTTGCTAGGGATTCAAAGACTAACCCCAAAAGTTTTCCAGGTTTACAGAACAAAAGTTAGAGATAAGATAGTCAATTAAAAATAACCCTACATCTTGATAAATTAGACACATATGCAACACTTGGGCATCTTTATTGAGGAAACGCTTTGCCACACAGTTGCTTCATCACTCAAATACAAAAGTAGAAAGTTGAAAGGAGAGGAGGAGTTTGAGGCAATCAGTCCTCTTCGGCCTGAGTCGATGTGTTCAGTCCATCAATCTTGTAGTAAGTGTCACATAGGGCAATAGGAGTTGCTTATATAATTGTAGACAGGTGAGGCGGCAGTGAGGATGCGGGGTCATAGTGTACCCATCCACTAGTCGGCGAGGTCTCGTCCAAAGGTTGGACAACTGTTGAAGAATCCGTTTGTATCAAGATCCCAAGATGTTGCTGTGTCAGACAGCACTGACCGTGCAGACCCATTCTCTCACATGTAGGCATACCAGCTTTTTCCCTCTTGATTTGAAGGCGCTTGAATTTATGCGTTCAAGTACGTGACCGACCCTGCCTGCAATGACGTACAAGTATGTGACCGACCCTCAAAGGGTTAAGGGGAGTGATAATGTTTTCCTCCGCCCGTTACACATTATCTCTCCATAGCATATAAACAGCATGTTTATATGCTATGTAACATACTTCTTAATTTGGAAGAAAATATCATAGATGACATAAAAATAGGAAATTTAACAGCCCAAGATGATTATTATTACATAATAGAGATGTTCACTGGGAGAATGTAAACAAACTGGGTGGCGCGCGCGCTGTATTTGAATGACCGCTTCACCGTATAGAAAATTTTAGTCAGAATTTTAGAACTCGCTTTTGTATTAACGGAACGTCGTAAAGCGGGACCCTACTGTAACTACATACAGTGAAATCCCCTGAGTTTCGGCCACCTGGGCATCAGCCCGCATCAGCTTTGGCCGCTGCTCCACTTGTCATTCAGCCATTGCCCGATTTCCTTGGCCAGTCACATAACAGATCTGTCCGCCTGTCCACGCCAGGCTACCTCGCTGCCAGCAGGGTGTCGTGAGCCAGTCTAGCTTAGAGCCACTACTATGAACATTACCCTGCGTGCTCAGTCAAATATTTCACAATAAATTCTTGTGTTTAGTGCTTGTTTATTGATTGTGACTGTGAAATATCACCATGGGCCCAAAGAAACTTCCTAGTGGCATCCCTTTGCAAAGAAAGTGGGAGAAACACCATAGAAGTGAAGAATGAAATTTAGAAAAATAACAGTGGTGTACATGTGGGTGAACTTGCCAGCATGTACTGGGTAAAAACAAAAACAATCACTTCTATCCTGGCTTAAGAGAAGAAATCAAGGAAGCTGATGTTCATGAGGCAGTGGTGGAGTGCAGTGGTGGAGGCTGTGGTGAAGGCAGTGGTGAAGGCAGTGGTGGAGGCAGTGGTGGAGAGTGGTGAGAGTGGACAGTGGTGGAGGCAGTGGTGGAGTTAGTAGGTTTGTGGTGGAGGCAGTGGTGGAGTACATGAGTGTAGAAGGTTGGGAAAGTTTGAAAATAAACCAGTTGTTGTTGCTGCGTTCCCAAAAATGGACCGAATTTTTTTGTTCCCTCCCAAGTGACGGGAAAAACATCTCATATTTATGTTAATTTATATGTTTATGTGTTTAGGTTTTATTATTAATTTTGTTTTCCCTGCATCCCAAACCGGGAGCAAGTTATGGAGTTTAAAGAGTTAGTTGGTGACAAAAATGTAGCATTAAGAGGAAACATTGGGTAGAAAAGGACGAAACAAATAAATTTAACAGCATAAGCCGCTCTGCCTACCTTCTGCAAGGGATGTAAATGGTGTATGTACACCAGTTCATTTGTACATTATGGTTTTCTTATTAAAAAATGATTAATGCAGTTAGCAACAAACTCAGTTTTTCTTATAGTACTAACACGTCTGAAGGAGGAAAGAATGGGAAGATGTTTTTATAAATAGCGAAAATCCCCCCACCACATACATAATGACAAGCATATTTTATTCATTCTAGAGTGTTTTCAGGTTTTTTTGTTATTTATATTGTTTATTATGTCAAATTTGATGAATTGTGTAAATAAATAAACCGAGAGTTGATAATAGATCATATTGAAGTACTATTTTGTCATCCTCCCGACAGCAGAAATGGATTTTGGGTTTAAATTTTTTCTTATGGGAAATATTGCTTCACTTTTGGGCCCCTTCGACTTTAGGCCAAGCTCCTGGGAAAGGCCGAAAAAGGGGGCCACTGTATCCTATTCTCAATGTCAAAAACATATAAACAATATAATCTTTTTCTAATATTTACATATCCATATATCAATGTCACTAAAATATGTATATATTTTAACCATATTCTTAATAAGGGAAACCTACTAATCTGCAATCAGTTATTCAGTTCCATCAGTAATCCGGGGACTATTTCAGCTGCAGAATTTCAAATTTATCATTATACTGACTCAAGAAATTATGCAGATGGTTGAAATCTACAGACAAGGTGGAGGAGAAAGCAGTTATAAAAATGGGGAAGAGGGTTAAAATTTTATGATAGGTTATTAATTATTCTAACCTAACCACTTGAACCCGGAAACTCATAATCCAGCACACTACAGGTCCCAATGATGCGGGGATTGTGATGGCCACCATTTTAATTCTCAACCTGAAAAACTTGTTTATTTCCGGGTATGTTAATATGTACTAATAGGATATTCAATTTTCATCCATTGTAACTCCTAAATTTATATTTTTAATCACCTAAGAGCTTTATATGTAAAAAAATATGTCACTGCCTCATTAATCTTAAGTTTGCCTGAAATCTCAATAAGGGGGCTTTTTTATGCACACCTAAATGTAATTCACCTTGCCAAATACTGTATCATGCTGAAACAAAGAAGTGGACCCCCGAGTTTAAAAACTTCCCCTGAATCTCTCCAAAGCCCTTACCGAACGATTTTCTCCCTTAAGGAAAATGTCCCAGGTTGTCATTTCAGACCCCAAAATCTTTTCCACAAGCACTTACAATATTAACACATAAATGTACGATTTTCCGGGGTTTCGGCCGGGGGGGCCACTGTACTTTATCTA
This sequence comes from Cherax destructor, assembly GCA_009830355.1. Classification (NCBI taxonomy): domain Eukaryota; kingdom Metazoa; phylum Arthropoda; class Malacostraca; order Decapoda; family Parastacidae; genus Cherax; species Cherax destructor. The sequence continues at coordinate 10,840 of WNWK01048195.1, forward strand.
ACTCTGCTGGATCCACATAACATGGCTTCAATCCTCCAAATTTCCCTCAGTTTTTAAAAAAACCTCCAAATGAAAATCGTAATAAAAAACCTTGCTTCAAAACAAAGTCTCCCAGCCCCCTTTTCTCATTAAAATTTTCACCCCCAATGTAGGTAGTGCAAGGCAGACAAGATTCCCGGAAGAAATAAAAAGGCCCTTCACCAGAAACAAAGGATGCCTTTCAAAATAAATCATCAAAACTTTAGCTTTTGACACTGGACAAGTAGAGTTCCCAGAAGTAGCAAGGTATCAGATAGTACTCTATCCATAAAAAAAGTTAACATTAAAAAAAAATTTTACAAAAAAGAAAGTCTTACCTGCCATCTGTGGGGTTCAATCCAACATTGTTATACAAAAAAGTTGACATTGTGCTTAACAAGAAGTTGATTCAGGCTACTGGTGCCATCTCAGTCAGGGATTTGTCGGTCATTACTAACACATTCTTGGCTCTCAGGGCCGGGAATGTTTTCCCCAACCTTGGGTCACCCCATTCCCATAACGAATGGTTGCATCCATCTGAAATAGAAAAAAAAAATTTTTTTTTTTTAAGTAGAAATCTAAGTAAAAGACATGTAGATTTTGTAGATTTTACTACATAAAGATGTTGCAGGAAAAGAAACATTTGTTAACCCCTTAACTGTCCAAACATAGATCTACATTCTCACTGCCAGTGCTCCAATATTTTTAAAAAAAAAAAATAAAGAGGGCAATTTTCTGTGTGTTAAAAAAACCAAAAAATTTTTAAAGGGCCGTACTTACCAGATTTTAAGACCCCGAAGTTGGCACTGATGTCACCTGATGGCAACATGGAGTCCCGTGCTTGCAGAAATTTTGATATTCCTTTTTTTTTCGTTTTCTTTTAATTTTTAATTTTTTTGTTCGAAATTACAATTTGTGTACAGTGGTCCTTGACTTAGGAGTGCCCAACGACGACTTTTTGATTATGAGCCATCGCCCGGGCAATTTTTTTCTCTGAGTTAGTCCAAAAAACCAGTTTAGGAGCTTCAGATAGCCATGTTGGCGCGAACCCCAGCATCCATCAGCAGTGAAATTTTACCCCCCATGGAAGCATCTCTCTTGTATTTGCTTGCTTTTTGTCAGTTATTTTCCCAAAATTAGTTTTTCAACCAGGGCCCCAAAAAGTGCAAATGACAGTGCTGAAAAAGGGGATGTTTATAAATTTAAAGCATGAAATCATAGAAAAACATGAGAAAGGGTGGTAGGGGGAGCTGGTGAGGCAATAAGTGTAGTACATCAACGATATGTACCATACAAAACAGAACGAACTCCTCCAATGAAGTAAAAAAAATTATAAAAAAAATTTTAGCAATTAATTGGGTAAAATGTAGATTAAGAGTGGAAAGTAAGTTAAGTGATTGGAAAAAAGCATGAAACAAAATGAACTCCTCTAATCTCTTCTGCTTATCTTTGTTGTTTTTCTTTTATAAAACCCAAAGCAACACCGCCTCCCTATTTTTTCCCCCCTCCCCTCTGCAATCGTTATCCAAGGTAAATATGTCCCTTTATAAAAAGTTTATTTTTTTACATTCTCTTTTTTTTTTTCTTTTTTTTTATAAATACGTACATACGGGGAAAAGTTTTTCGAAGCCCAACTCGAACAATTATGTAATTTATTTGTAATTTTTTTAAAGTGATTTTTGGGGATCTAAAACGGATTTTTAAATTTTACATTATTCCTTATGGGAACAAACTCGTTCGGAACATATTGAACAGCCTTTTGAACTTTTGGCAGAAACTGGTTTTCCACTGTACACTGTTTCAGTATTTTCCTTTAAACTAATGATCTATCAGTTAACCTCACAAACACTCTGTTTTTCTTATAATAAGACCCAAGCGATAATTATTTTTATCTTGGGGTAGCCCACCACTGAAAACAGTGGTCCCCCGAAGATCTTTCCATTCCAGGAGCAGACCCCCAACACGCTTCATAATTTGAAACCTTATTTTAAGAAATAATGTAAATATAATTAATCCATTCCCGACATCCAAAAACACAAAAAAATTTAAATTTTCTTCATAAAACAAATTTTAAAAAGTACATATATATAAAGTAGAATGTAATTTGTATTAAAATTTTTAATTAAACATTTAAAAAAACATTTTTACCTTTATTGAAGAAGTTCGGCATCTGGAAGATAGGGAGGAGGACAGGGGAGGGGGGTTTGTGTTTGGAAGGGGGAAACCCCCCCCGACCCCTGCTACACTCCCTGCCTTTCTGCTACCTCCCCGCATGAATCTCCCCCTGCATGAATGCTACACTCCCGCATGCCCCACTCCCTACATGAATGCTAATCCCCGCATTGGTACACTCCCTGCATGAATGCTACACTCCTGATGAAATTTCCTCCCCCATGAATGGTACACTCCCCCATGAATGCTCACTCCCTGCATGAAGGCACTCCCCGCATGAATGCTACACCCCTGCATGAAGCTACACTCCCCGCATGAAATTTCGCCCTGCATGAATGCTAAAACCCTGCATGAATGCTACATTCCCGCATGAATGCTAAAATCCCCATGAATGCTACACCCCTATGAATGCTACACTCCCCATAAGAACTCCCTCATGAATGCTACACTCCCTGCATGAATTACACCCCCATGAATGCTACACTCCTGCATGAATGCTCACTCCCCCACCTTTACACTCCCCCCGCATGCCGCTACACCCCTGCATGGATGTAACCCTGTGAATGCTCCCCTCCCTGCTGTCTACACTCCCCGCATGCCTGCTACCTCCCCCGCAT
>WNWK01048196.1:0-13645 GCA_009830355.1 Cherax destructor
TATCAACGTTTACTATTAAGGACGGTCTATTTATACACAGCATATCTGTGCATGTGTGTATATGTATAAACGAGTGCATGTGTGTATATGTATAAACGAGTGCATGTGTGTGCATATGTATGGGCATGTACGCTTGTACGTGTGATAACAGACCTTTCTTGTTGCAATCAACACAGGAGTTTGCAATGTTGCGGAAATAGAGAAGGATTCTGGAGAGAGTCGTTCCCCTGAATCTGCCTCGATTTCTTTCTATATCACTGCAACATTGCAATATTTTGTCACTCGTTGACGATTATTGCATATACATGTCAATGTATTCACGTGCATATGTATATTTGCATGCATTGAAACATCACTCTCCTCTGTATGATACATTACTCTCCTCTGGATGATACGTCACCCTCCTCTGGATGATACGTCACTCTCCTCTGTATGATACATCACTCTCCTCTGGATGATACATCACTGTCCTCTTGTCGTGGGGGTCTTGGGAGAGATATATAGGTTGTCAGAGACACTCCTTGTAGGATGGTTACGGTATATTTACAGTACGTCAGGAGAGAGCCCAGCCACCGTCCGTCCAGCTTGTAGGTCTATCACTTCTGACGGGGTACGCCTATGCGTGGCTATGCACATGCGCTGAGCCTCTGACGTCAGCGGGTATCGTGACGTCACACGCAAAGGGACCAGCTGTATAACTTAAGATGAACGTTGGTACACTACACAAGTGTATACGTATATACTGACACGACAGCTCGGCCATGTTATCGTATGACGTCTCGGCATACTATACAACTCTATAGGCTGAACAGACAGGTGGTACTGGGTGAATCTATACAATAGCAAACATATTATAACTTGGAACTAATCAAGATTAATTTTACTCTCGCACTTCTTGAGTTAATGGTACTTAAGAGGATGTTAATGGATCTAGATATAATGGATTATATATATTACAATTACAATTGCAAACTTGATCGATCAATCTGTATTCATGCACTCAGTGGGTTCTGAGGAAGAATAAATATATTTACAAGGAAGAAGTTTTAACAGGAAAGAGAGACTCGGCTAGCACGGTCAACTGTTAAAACTCAGAACTCGGAGGGAACATGAACACACAAAAAAAATTCTAGATATTGAACACTTAGTAACAAAACACACAGTCAATAATGTCAGTTCTAGTCTGGATTTTCTAATTTTCTATCTTTAGCTCACAACTTATGATCACTTTCCTACTGAAGGAATGAACAGGCTCGGTGGAGTGGATGGATCTCTCCCCGGTTGAAATAGTTAGCACTCTCCTCTGGATATAACGTCACTCTCATCTGGATGATACATCACTCTCCTCTGGATGATACATCACTCTCCTCTGGATGATACATCACTCTCCTCTGGATATAACGTCACTCTCATCTGGATGATACATCACTCTCCTCTGGATGATACATCACTCTCCTCTGGATGATACATCACTCTCCTCTGGATGATACATCACTCTCCTCTGGATGATACATCACTGTCCTCTGTATGATACATCACTCTCCTCTGGATGATACATCACTCTCCTCTGGATGATACATCACTCTCCTCTGGATGATACATCACTGTCCTCTGTATGATACATCACTCTCCTCTGGATGATACATCACTCTCCTCTGGATGATACATCACTCTCCTCTGGATGATACATCACTCTCCTCTGGATGATACATCACTCTCCTCTGGATATAACGTCACTCTCATCTGGATGATACATCACTCTCCTCTGGATGATACATCACTCTCCTCTGGATGATACATCACTCTCCTCTGGATGATACATCACTCTCCTCTGGATGATACATCACTCTCCTCTGGATATAACGTCACTCTCATCTGGATGATACATCACTCTCCTCTGGATGATACATCACTCTCCTCTGGATATAACGTCACTCTCATCTGGATGATACATCACTCTCCTCTGGATGATACATCACTCTCCTCTGGATATAACGTCACTCTCATCTGGATGATACATCACTCTCCTCTGGATGATACATCACTCTCCTCTGGATATAACGTCACTCTCATCTGGATGATACATCACTCTCCTCTGGATGATACATCACTCTCCTCTGGATATAACGTCACTCTCATCTGGATGATACATCACTCTCCTCTGGATGATACATCACTCTCATCTGGATATAACGTCACTCTCATCTGGATGATACATCACTCTCCTCTGGATGATACATCACTCCTCTGGATATAACGTCACTCTCATCTGGATGATACATCACTCTCCTCTGGATGATACATCACTCTCCTCTGGATATAACGTCACTCTCATCTGGATGATACATCACTCTCCTCTGGATGATACATCACTCTCCTCTGGATGATACATCACTCTCCTCTGGATGATACATCACTCTCCTCTGGATGATACATCACTGTCCTCTGTATGATACATCACTCTCCTCTGGATGATACATCACTCTCCTCTGGATGATACATCACTCTCCTCTGGATGATACATCACTGTCCTCTGTATGATACATCACTCTCCTCTGGATGATACATCACTCTCCTCTGGATGATACATCACTCTCCTCTGGATGATACATCACTCTCCTCTGTATGATACATCACTCTCCTCTGTATGATACATCACTCTCCTCTGGATGATACATCACTCTCCTCTGGATGATACATCACTCTCCTCTGGATGATACATCACTCTCCTCTGGATGATACATCACTCTGGATGATACATCACTCTCCTCTGGATGATACATCACTCTCCTCTGGATGATACATCACTGTCCTCTGTATGATACATCACTCTCCTCTGGATGATACATCACTCTCCTCTGGATGATACATCACTCTCCTCTGGATGATACATTACTCTCCTCTGGATGATACATTACTCTCCTCTGGATGATACATCACTCTCCTCTGGATGATACATCACTCTCCTCTGGATGATACATCACTCTGGATGATACATCACTCTCCTCTGGATGATACATCACTGTCCTCTGTATGATACATCACTCTCCTCTGGATGATACATCACTCTCCTCTGGATGATACATCACTCTCCTCTGGATGATACATTACTCTCCTCTGGATGATCCCATTCTACTACTCTGGATGATACATCATTTCTCTGGATGATACATCACTTCCTCTGGATGATACATCACTCTCTCTGGATGATACATCACTCTCCTCTGGATGATACATCACTTCCTCTGGATGATACATCACTTCCTCTGGATGATACATCATCTGATATACTCCTCTGATGATACATCACTTCTGATGATACTCATCTTCTGATGATACATCACTTCCTCTGGATGATACATCACTCTCCTCTGGATGATACATCACTTCCTCTGGATGATACATCACTCTCTATGATCTCACCTCTGGATGATACATCACTCTTGATGATCACTCTCTCTGGATGATACATCATCTCCTTCTGGATGATACATCACTCTCCTCGGGATGATACATCACTCTCCTCTGGATGATACATCACTTCCTCTGATGATACATCACTCTGCCTCTGATGATACATCACTCTCCTCTGATGATACATCACTTCTCTGGATGATACATCACTCTCCTCTGATGATACATCACTCTCTCTGATGATACATCACCTCTGATGATACATCACTCCTTCTGGATGATACATCACTCTCTCTGGATGATACTCACTCTCCTCTGGATGATACATCACTCGAACTCCTCTGGATGATACATCACTTCCTGGATGATACATCACTCTCTGGATGATACATCACTCTGGATGATACATCACTCTGGATGATACATCACTCTGGATGATACATCACTCTGGATGATACATCACTCTGGATGATACATCACTCTGGATGATACATCACTCTCCTGTGTCTTCGGGTGAAAAGCTTAAGTCCTAGAAGACTTGATTTATTTTTTTTTTACGTTTTACTGTTCTTTTTTATTTATAAAAGATGAAGTTGTGTGTAATTGAGTCTTCTAAGGAATTGTTCTTTTCACTGATGACATCTTTCACAAAACTGTTATTCAGCTTTGTTCTCGTTGTTCTCGTTGTTTTAAATTCCTGACTGAATCATTGTTAGTACAAATTTTCCCATCCACTCTCAGTAGATCTCCATTTTGTAGGAAAGGAATTTCATGGTTCTGAATGACTTCAGTAAACTTTGGGACATCAATGAGAAGTTAGTCTCTTACTTTTTTTCCCTATCATGGTAAAATAAATCTGATTTTTGGTCTGTGTTATCTCCACCGAAGTCCTGGAGCAACTTGTTCACCAGTGATGGTGGTTATATTAGTCCTGGAGCAACTTGTTCACCAGTGATGGTGGTTATATTAGTCCTGGAGCAACTTGTTCACCAGTGATGGTGGTTATATTAGTCCTGGAGCAACTTGTTCACCAGTGATGGTGGTTATATTAGTCCTGGAGCAACTTGTTCACCAGTGATGGTGGTTATATTAGTCCTGGAGCAACTTGTTCACCAGTGATGGTGGTTATATTAGTCCTGGAGCAACTTGTTCACCAGTGATGGTGGTTATATTAGTCCTGGAGCAACTTGTTCACCAGTGATGGTGGTTATATTAGTCCTGGAGCAACTTGTTCACCAGTGATGGTGGTTATATTAGTCCTGGAGCAACGTGTTCACCAGTGATAGTGGTTATATTAGTCCTGGAGCAACGTGTTCACCGGTGATGGTGGTTATATTAGTCCTGGAGCAACTTGTTCACCAGTGATGGTGGTTATATTAGTCCTGGAGCAACTTGTTCACCAGTGATGGTGGTTATATTAGTCCTGGAGCAACTTGTTCACCAGTGATGGTGGTTATATTAGTCCTGGAGCAACTTGTTCACCAGTGATGGTGGTTATATTAGTCCTGGAGCAACTTGTTCACCAGTGATGGTGGTTATATTAGTCCTGGAGCAACTTGTTCACCAGTGATGGTGGTTATATTAGTCCTGGAGCAACTTGTTCACCAATGATGGTGGTTATATTAGTCCTGGAGCAACTTGTTCATCAGTGATGGTGGTTACATTAGTCCTGGAACAACTTGTTCACCAGTGATGGTAGTTATATTAGTCCTGGAGCAACTTGTTCACCAGAGATGGTAGTTATATTAGTCCTGGAGCAACTTGTTCACCAATGATGGTTGTTATATTAGTCCTGGAGCAACTTGTTCAACAATGATGGTGGTTATATTAGTCCTAGAGCAACTTGTTCACCAATGATGGTGGTTATATTAGTCCTGGAGCAACTTGTTCACCAGTGGTGGTAGTTATATTAGTCCTGGAGCAACTTGTTCACCAGTGATGGTGGTTATATTAGTTCTGGAACAACTTGTTCACCAGTGATGGTAGTTATATTAGTCCTGGAGCAACTTGTTCAAAAGAGATGGTAGTTATATTAGTCCTGGAGCGACTTGTTCACCAGTGGTGGTGGTTATATTAGTCCTGGAGCAACTTGTTCACCAATGATGGTGGTAATATTTGTCCTGGAGCAACTTGTTCACCAGTGATGGTGGTTATATTAGTCCTGGAGCAACTTGTTCACCAGTGAAGGTGGTTACATTAGTCATGGAACAACTTGTTCACCAGTGATGGTAGTTATATTAGTCCTGGAGCAACTTGTTCACCAGAGAAGGTAGTTATATTAGTCCTGGAGCAACTTGTTCACCAGTGATGGTGGTTATATTAGTCCTGGAGCAACTTGTTCACCAATGATGGTGGTTATATTAGTCCTGGAGCAACTTGTTCACCAATGATGGTGCTTATATTAGTCCTGGAGCAACTTGTTCACCAGTGGTGGTGGTTATATTAGTCCTGGAGCAACTTGTTCACCAGTGATAGTGGTTATATTTGTTCTGGAACAACTTGTTCACCAGTGATGGTAGTTATATTAGTCCTGGAGCAACTTGTTCAAAAGAGATGGTAGTTATATTAGTCCTGGAGCCACTTGTTCACCAGTGGTGGTGGTTATATTAGTCCTGGAGCAACTTGTTCACCATTGATAGTGGTTATATTAGTCCTGGAGCAACTTGTTCACCAGTGATGGTGGTTATATTAGTCCTGGAGCAACTTGTTCACCAGTGATGGTGGTTATATTAGTCCTGGAGCAACTTGTTCACCAGTGATGGTGGTTATATTAGTCCTGGAGCAGTGATGGTGGTTATATTAGTCCTGGAACAACTTGTTCACCAGTGATGGTGGTTATATTAGTCCTGGAGCAACTTGTTCACCAGTGATGGTGGTTATATTAGTCCTGGAGCAACTTGTTCACAAGTGATGGTGGTTATATTAGTCCAGTCCCTCTACAAGGACCAGTCCCTCTCTTCCGAGAGGACTGGTCCCTAAATTTTCACACAGAAATCACTCCCTACAGAAGAAAAAACTTTTCTGGCGGAGCAACATACCACCAATGAGAAGCCGGGGTGCCATGAGTACACTAAGAGAAAATATAAACATGAGGGGCCCAAGACTGTTCAACAACCTCATATCATACATACGAGGAATTACCAACAGTCAGTGACTGATCATCCGGGTTGTCGTTCATCCGTTGGATTGCATGTGGCCAGTAGTAACAGCCTGGTTGATCAGGCTCTGATTCACCTGGAGTCCTAGTCGAGGACTGGGTCGCTGGGGCGTTGAACCCGGAACAACCTCCAGGTAGACTCCAGGTAGGTAGATGGCTTTGGTCTATGGCAATCACGGACAATGTCTTCCTTGAACGTCTCGGGACAAACTTCCCGTCCTTGATGGTACTTAAAGTTTGTTCTGGTACTTTGTTAAGATCTTGGATATTAACTGACACCCAGAGAGCTGCTTGTTCTGTCCGGAGGTGAATAACAGAGATGAGAAGAACCGCATCATGTCTAGATAAATAGAAAAGTTAGTTTCCCTTTGCGCCCTAATGAAACTCAATAGGATTACCTGGAGCTTAATAGAGAGGGTTCACAAGATGAAACCTGGAGCAACTGCCATGGATATAAATGGTATACAACACGGACATGATGGAAAAACAGACACAAATGCAGTATAATGCGGTCCTTTATTGACTACGTTTCGCCCACACTGTGGGCGTTATCAGATTAATTTTGACTTGATAAAGCCCACTGTGTGAGCGAAACGTAGTCAATAAAGGATCGCATTATACTGCATTTATGTCTGTTTTTCCAGCTACCATGGAAGCTGCCCACTGACATCTCTGGTTTATTTGCTTCATGGAGAAGCTTCGTGAAAGCAACACATGTCACCTGACCAGCATACCCCAATTTGTGTTGCTTTTAGGGAGATATCCCTAGGTGATGAAGTTGTTATTCATGCTTCAGTAATGACTGATGACTAACCAGAATCTTGTAGGTCACCAAGAGATATTAGAGCATGTTTTTATAAGTGGAATCCTTCTACCATTGCCACCATATTACCGACTATTTGAGAGGTAATTCCATTAAGGCACTTTCATCACTGTGCTGAATTACTGGTCTAGATCTAGTATTCACAAGCGCCTACCATGACTTTCATTGCTGGGTCATCTGATTGTTTAAAAAGCAGGAAGACAAAGATTTTTAACCCCAGAGGGTTAGCCACCCAGGATAACCCAAGAAAGTCAGTGCGTCATCGAGGACTGTCTGTCTTATTTCCATTGTGGTCCTCAATCTTGTCCCCCAGGATGCCACCCACACCAGTCGACTAACAACCCAGGTACCTATTGGCTGCTAGGTGAACATGACAACAGGTGTAAGGAAACACGTCGAAATGTTTCCACCCCGCCGGGAATCGAACCCGGGCCCTCCGGGATCGATTCTCGCTTTAGCCACCAGGAGGTGGCTTAAGCGAGAGCTTTAGCCACCAGGCCACCGGGGCCACCGGACACCACCAAGGAAAGTGACAAGTTCAGTAGCTGTTGTAGCTGGTCCACTATGGTGAACCAGCTACAACAGCTTGTTTACTCCACTATGGTGAACCAGCTACAACAGCTTGTTTACTCCACTATGGTGAACCAGCTACAACAGCTTGTTTACTCCACTATGGTGGACCAGCTACAACAGCTTGTTTACTCCACTATGGTGAACCAGCTACAACAGCTTGTTTACTCCACTATGGTGAACCAGCTACAACAGCTTGTTTACTCCACTATAGTGAACCAGCTACAACAGCTTGTTTACCCCACTATGGTGAACCAGCTACAACAGCTTGTTTACCCCACTATGGTGAACCAGCTACAACAGCTTGTTTACCCCACTATGGTGAACCAGCTACAACAGCTTGTTTACCCCACTATGGTGAACCAGCTACAACAGCTTGTTTACTCCACTATGGTGGACCAGCTAAACAGCTTGTTTACCCCACTATGGTGAACCAGCTACAACAGCTTGTTTACCCCACTATGGTGAACCAGCTACAACAGCTTGTTTACCCCACTATGGTGGACCAGCTACAACAGCTTGTTTACTCCACTATGGTGGACCAGCTACAACAGCTTGTTTACCCCACTATGGTGAACCAACTACAACAGCTTGTTTACCCCACTATGGTGAACCAACTACAACAGCTTGTTTACCCCACTATGGTGGACCAACTACAACAGCTTGTTTACCCCACTATGGTGAACCAACTACAACAGCTTGTTTACCCCACTATGGTGAACCAACTACAACAGCTTGTTTACCCCACTATGGTGAACCAACTACAACAGCTTGTTTACCCCACTATGGTGAACCAGCTACAACAGCTTGTTTACCCCACTATGGTGAACCAGCTACAACAGCTTGTTTACCCCACTATGGTGGACCAGCTACAACAGCTTGTTTACTCCACTATGGTGGACCAACTACAACAGCTTGTTTACCCCACTATGGTGAACCAGCTACAACAGCTTGTTTACCCCACTATGGTGAACCAGCTACAACAGCTTGTTTACCCCACTATGGTGGACCAGCTACAACAGCTTGTTTACTCCACTATGGTGGACCAACTACAACAGCTTGTTTACCCCACTATGGTGAACCAGCTACAACAGCTTGTTTACCCCACTATGGTGAACCAGCTACAACAGCTTGTTTACCCCACTATGGTGAACCAGCTACAACAGCTTGTTTACCCCACTATGGTGAACCAACTACAACAGCTTGTTTACCCCACTATGGTGAACCAGCTACAACAGCTTGTTTACCCCACTATGGTGGACCAGCTACAACAGCTTGTTTACTCCACTATGGTGGACCAACTACAACAGCTTGTTTACCACTATGGTGAACCAGCTACAACAGCTTGTTTACCCCACTATGGTGAACCAGCTACAACAGCTTGTTTACCCCACTATGGTGAACCAGCTACAACAGCTTGTTTACCCCACTATGGTGAACCAACTACAACAGCTTGTTTACCCCACTATGGTGGACCAACTACAACAGCTTGTTTACCCCACTATGGTGAACCAGCTACAACAGCTTGTTTACCCCACTATGGTGGACCAGCTACAACAGCTTATTTACTCCACTATGGTGGACCAGCTACAACAGCTTGTTTACTCCACTATGGTGAACCAGCTACAACAGCTTATTTACTCCACTATGGTGGACCAGCTACAACAGCTTGTTTACCCCACTATGGTGAACCAGCTACAACAGCTTGTTTACCCCACTATGGTGGACCAACTACAACAGCTTGTTTACCCCACTATGGTGAACCAGCTACAACAGCTTGTTTACCCCACTATGGTGAACCAGCTACAACAGCTTGTTTACCCCACTATGGTGAACCAGCTACAACAGCTTGTTTACCCCACTATGGTGAGCCAACTACAACAGCTTGTTTACCCCACTATGGTGGACCAGCTACAACAGCTTGTTTACCCCACTATGGTGGACCAGCTACAACAGCTTGTTTACCCCACTATGGTGAGCAGACCATGTGATGCAAAGGTCTTTATTCTCATACTTTTTTCTTCAATCATAGAAGTCTTCTATGTCTTGTTCGCACATTCTTCTTTCTTTGAGATCTCTTTGGTAAGAATATCGTGATCATAGTGATTGATCCTCTAAAATTCTTGAGGTGGATCATTTAGTCTTGAGGTGGATCATTTAGTCTTGAGGTGGATCATTAAGTCTTGAGGTGGATCATTCAGTCCTAAGGTGGATCATTCAGTCTTGAGGTGGATCATTCAGTCTTGAGGTGGATCATTCAGTCTTGAGGTGGATCATTCAGTCTTGAGGTGGATCATTCAGTCTTAAGGTGGATTATTCAGTCTTGAGGTGGATCATTCAGTCTTGAGGTGGATCATTCAGTCTTGAGGTGGATCATTCAGTCTTGAGGTAGATCATTCAGTCTTGAGGTGGATCATTAAGTCTTGAGGTGGATCATTCAGTCTTGACGTAGATCATTCAATCTTAAGGTGGATTATTCAGTCTTGAGGTGGATCATTCAGTCATGAGGTGGATCATTCAGTCTTAAGGTGGATCATTCAGTCTTGAAGTGGATCATTCAGTCTTGAGGTGGATCATTCAGTCTTGAGGTGGATCATTCAGTCTTGAGGTGGATCATTCAGTCTTGAGGTGGATCATTCAGTTTTGAGGTGGATCATTCAGTCTTAAGGTGGATCATTCAGTCTTGAGGTGGATCATTCAGTCTTGAGGTGGATCATTCAGTCTTGAGGTGGATCATTCAGTCATGAGGTGGATCATTCAGTCTTGAGGTGGATCATTCAGTCTTGAGGTAGATCATTCAGTCTTGAGGTGGATCATTAAGCCTTGAGGTAGATCATTCAGTCTTGAGGTGGATCATTCAGTCTTAAGGTGGATTATTCAGTCTTGAGGTGGATCATTCAGTCTTGAGGTGGATCATTCAGTCTTGAGGTGGATCATTCAGTCTTGAGGTAGATCATTCAGTCTTGAGGTGGATCATTCAGTCATGAGGTGGATCATTCAGTCTTGAGGTGGATCATTCAGTCTTGAGGTGGATCATTCAGTCTTGAGGTGGATCATTCAGTCTTGAGGTGGATCATTCAGTCTTGAGGTGGATCATTCAGTCTTGAGGTGGATCATTTAGTCTTGAGGTGGATCATTCAGTCTTGAGGTGGATCATTCAGTCTTGAGGTAGATCATTCAGTCTTGAGGTGGATCATTAAGTCTTGAGGTGGATCATTCAGTCTTGAGGTGGATCATTCAGTCTTAAGGTGGATTATTCAGTCTTGAGGTGGATCATTCAGTCTTGAGGTGGATCATTCAGTCTTGAGGTGGATCATTCAGTTTTGAGGTAGATCATTCAGTCTTGAGGTGGATCATTCAGTCATGAGGTGGATCATTCAGTCTTGAGGTGGATCATTCAGTCTTGAGGTGGATCATTCAGTCTTGAGGTGAATCATTCAGTCTTGAGGTGGATCATTCAGTCTTGAGGTGGATCATTCAGTCTTTAGGTGGATCATTTAGTCTTGAGGTGGATCATTCAGTCTTGAGGTGGATCATTCAGTCTTGAGGTGGATCATTCAGTCTTGAGGTGGATCATTCAGTCTTAACGTGGATCATTCAGTCTTGAGGTGGATCATTCAGTCTTGAGGTGGATCATTCAGTCTTAAGGTGGATCATTCAGTCTTGAGGTGGATCATTCAGTCTTGAGGTGGATCATTCAGTCTTAAGGTGGATCATTCAGTCTTGATGTGGATCATTCAGTCTTGAGGTGGATCATTCAGTCTTGAGGTGGATCATTCAGTCTTGAGGTGGATCATTCAGTCTTGAGGTGGATCATTCAGTCTAAAGGTGGATCATTCAGTCTTGAGGTGGATCATTCAGTCTTGAGGTGTATCATTCAGTCTTGAGGTGGATCATTCAGTCTTGAGGTGGATCATTCAGTCTAAAGGTGGATCATTCAGTCTTGAGGTGGATCATTTAGTCTTGAGGGGGATCATTCAGTCTTGAGGTGGATCATTCAGTCTTGAGGTGGATCATTCAGTCTAAAGGTGGATAATCCAGTCTTGAGGTGGATCATTCAGTCTTGAGGTGGATCATTCAGTCTTGAGGTGGATCATTCAGTCTTGAGGTGGATCATTCAGTCTAAAGGTGGATCATTCAGTCTTGAGGTGGATCATTTAGTCTTGAGGGGGATCATTTAGTCTTGAGGTGGATCATTCAGTCTTGAGGTGGCTCATTCAGTCTTGAGGTGGATCATTCAGTCTTGAGGTGGATCATTCAGTCTTGAGGTGGATCATTCAGTCTTGAGGTGGATCATTCAGTCTTGAGGTGGATCATTCAGTCTTGAGGTGAATCATTCAGTCTTGAGGTGGATCATTCAGTCTTGAGGTGGATCATTCAGTCTTGAGGTGGATCATTCAGAAACTGGTGAGTCTCTCTTTCCTTCACCATGCAGAGGAGTGTGTGATCGAAGACGGATCAGTGTAATCTACATCACTCACAATGAAAAGCCCACCACAAAGGCCAGGAGGAATGGCCTTTGTTCAGTCTATCACTTGTAATGGACTGAACACAAAGATTCCAGGCTGAGGGACTGATTACCTCTAACTCCTCCTCTCCTTACACCTTCCTGCTTTGTATTGGACTGATGAAGCCACTGTGTGGCGAAACGTTTCTTCAATAAAGATACCCAAGTGTTGCATAATTGTCTCAATTCTTCAACCAACAATAACCTGACGATGCACATCTTATAAGCCTCAATACTAACACCCAACAACTGCACTTGTCTTAATATCAAACCTCTTCACTGGGAAGAGTGTTGGAGAGTGTTGTAGCTCTTCACTGGTAAGAGTGTTGGAGAGTGTTGTAGCTCTTCACTGGTAAGAGTGTTGGAGAGTGTTGTAGCTCTTCACTGGGAAGAGTGTTGGAGAGTGTTGTAGCTCTTCACTGGGAAGAGTGTTGGAGAGTGTTGTAGCTCTTCACTGGGAAGAGTGTTGGAGAGTGTTGTAGCTCTTCACTGGTAAGAGTGTTGGAGAGTGTTGTAGCTCTTCACTGGGAAGAGTGTTGAGAGTGTTGTAGCTCTTCACTGGGAAGAGTGTTGGAGAGTGTTGTAGCTCTTCACTGGTAAGAGTGTTGGAGAGTGTTGTAGCTCTTCACTGGGAAGAGTGTTGGAGAGTGTTGTAGCTCTTCACTGGGAAGAGTGTTGGAGAGTGTTGTAGCTCTTCACTGGTAAGAGTGTTGGAGAGTGTTGTAGCTCTTCACTGGGAAGAGTGTTGGAGAGTGTTGTAGCTCTTCACTGGGAAGAGTGTTGGAGAGTGTTGTAGCTCTTCACTGGGAAGAGTGTTGGAGAGTGTTGTAGCTCTCTTCACTGGAAGAACATTGGAGAGAGTGTTAGCCAGCTCTTCACTGGGAAGGGTGTTGGAAGTGATTGTAGCTCTTCACTGGGAAGGAAGTGTTGGAGAAAGTTGTAGCTCTTCTGGGAAAGTGTTGGAGAAGTGTTGTAGCTCTTCATGGGAGGGTGTGTTGGAAAGTGTTGTAGCTCTTCACTGGGAAAGAGTGTTGGAAGTGTTGTAGCTCTTCACTGGGAAGAGTGTTGGAGTGTTGGGCTCTTCACTGGGAAGAGTGTTGAAGGGGTATTTAGCAGCTCTTCACTGGGAAGGTATTGGGGGGAGTATTGTAACTCTTCACTGGGAAAGAGTGTT
>WNWK01048197.1:0-13645 GCA_009830355.1 Cherax destructor
ACTTATACTTTTTTTTTAAGGGATATTCAGAATAATTTACTTATTGCATTACTTATGGTAAAAAAATATACACTGTACCCAAAGAATATTGAATGCACTAATTATTCAAGCCTTACTTTAAATTTTTACAAAAAAAAAGGAAAGTAACACCCTTATAAAAAAAAACATTCATTTCCTAATAACTAATGCTATTTATTTCTAACAAAAAAATTTACAGTATAAGGGAAAAAAAAATTAGCAGAAACGCAACTTCACCTCTCCAGATTTATCTAGTGACCCCCCTTTCTTTTCTCTTAACTTTGATCTTTTTTTTTCAACTTTTTGATAACACTACTGGGACAAAATTACAGGAAACTGATCCGGGGATGAAACCCATCTTCTCTTTAAAGTCAATGTGGTGAAAAATCATGGTGAAAATACAAATTTTACACAGTCACAATGGAAAATATAAAAATAAGAGATTAACTTTTAGACTTGTGAAATAGTGATGGAAACTGATTAATTACACACATTATTAGGCAAATAATATTATATATTGCTCAACATTTTTTTTTTTATTAACACTTTGGCCTTCTCCCACCAAGGAAAGTTGGCCCCAAAAAAAGAAAAACTGTCATCATTCACTCCATCACTGTCTTGCCAGAGTCCACACTACAGTTAAAAAATTACAACATTAACACCCTTCCTCAAAGTGCAGACCGCTTCCCATCTCCATGACTCAAGTCCAGCCTCCAGTTTCCTGACTTCCCATAAATGTTACCTTGCTCCCCCCAAAAACCTAAAGTCTAAAACCATTTGTCCCCATTCCCCCTATCTAACTGCTCAAAATGCTTGCTGGAAGTAAAACCCCTGCACACAAAATCTCCTTCCCCTCCCTCCAACCTTTCCTGGGCCGCCCCTCCCCCCCCCCACTACAATTTATACACCCCCGAAGTCATTCTATTTTGTTCCATCCTCCCCACATGCCCAAACCCCCTTTAACAACTCCTCATTGGCCCTCTGGATAATAGTTTTTGGGAATCCCACACCTCCTCCTAATTTCCCAAAATACGAAATTTTCCTTTTATTCACACCACACATTGCCCTCAGACGACATCTCCACTGCCTCCAGCCTTTCTTTGTTGCAACATTCACCCCCATATTTCACTCATATAGGAGCATTGGTATATCTATCTCTCATACATTCCCCCCTTTTTCTTCCATGGACAAAATTCTTTTTCTCCACAGACCCTAAGTGCACCACTCCCATTTCCTATCAATTCTTTATTCACCTCTCTTTCATGAAACTGCTACATGTCCCCTCCTAAATATTTGAATACATTCACCTTCTCATCTCTCCCTCCAATCACTTAATCTTTTGTCACCTAATTTTGTTTATCCTTATCCCTTACTCTTTTATATTCACTATTAATTTTCTTCTTTACATCCCTGTCAAATTATAAACCCCTTTGCAACTTCTCTTCAGAATCTCAAAAAACACCCTGTCATCAAAAAAAACTGTAACAACTCCCACTTTGTGTTGGGATTCTTTATCTTTTAACCCCCAACCTTTCCCAAACACCCTTCTTACTTAACCTATCTATAAATATACTGAACAAATGTTGACATCAAAATCCTTGTCTAAGGCCTAATTTTACTGGAAATAATCCCCCTCTCTCCAACTCTAACCTAACTTCACTATCCTCATAAAAACTCTTCACTATTTTCCCAGTAACCTACCTCCTATTACATACATCTGCCACACTGCCTCCTATCCACCCTTCATTCATTTTTCCAAATCCATAAATCCCAAAAAAAACTCTTTACCCTTATAAAATCTTTACCTATATGTTTCACTGTAAAACTTGGTCTACCCCCCCTCCTTTCCTAAAATTGATCATCTGTTACCCTTTCCCCATCTTATCAATTTTTTCAAAAAAACTCTACCATACATTCAATATAACAGACTTATTCCCCCTTTTAATTTTGCCTTCCTTTTTCCCCTTTTCCTTTTTCAAAAAGGGAAATTCATCTCTGTCAATCTTTTTCCCTCTTCCATACATTTATTAAAAAAAAACACCAAATAAAAACTATATCCCCCTGCTTTTTTAAAATTTCTATCTTTATCCTTGGGCCCCGCTGCCCACCCCTTTTTCTCCCCCGGCTCCGAAAATTCCCCCCACTCACAACTGGCTCTTCCTCACTCCTACAAGTTCAACAATTTTGGTGTGGGAATTTTTTCTTTATTTTTCAGATGTCATTAACAATAAAATGGATGACAATCATAGAGAATAATGTGAATAAATTAATCGTTCCAGACCCCAAAATGACAATGTAATAATTTTTTAAAAAAGTACCTACAAAAAATAAAAAATTAATCTAAAAAACTAACTAAATATTACAGTAAATAAAATTTAAGTGCCTCTTTTCCCCCAGAGAGCTAGTGGCATACTAAGGTGCCACTGCTCTCTCTCAACTTCCTTCTTGTTATTTCTCTTCTTTGTCTCTCTTCACCCTCCCCCGTTCGGGTCCTGGTTTTTTGTCTCACTAAAACCTGTCCAGGGAAATTTTTTCAGGCTCCATTTTAACACTTGTCTAAATCAAGACATTACATTCATTTAAATTTTGAAAACAGATGGCAACTGCTTTGTCTGATGGTATTTTTCAGCAAACTCTTGCACTTCCCCCATTAAGCACACATTTCCTTGAAAAGTGGGGGTTCCTCCCTTCCCCCTCTTGCTGACAACACTTCCCCCCGCTGCAATCTGTTGCTGCTCCTCCTAAAAAGGTTTTAAGTTCTTCTGTGGTGATGTCAGTTCTTTCTACCAACTCCTTTACATCATCTTCAGTAACCTCAGCCCAAGGCCCCAAGGACCAATACCCTCTACCAGCTCAGGCTCATTTTCAGCCTTCAAAATACCTGTCTGCCACAAAGTCAGGCCACAATTTCTTCCATGCTGACTGCATGGTCCCGGAAAACACACCCCCAGGGTTTGTCTATAAGCCTCCCGGTGAGGATCTAAAAAAAAATTCCCGAACTCCTGAGGGGTTTAATTTTTTTTGAAGTGATTCAAAACCCTTTCAAAAGTGCTTTGGTTAGAGTTTCTTGAATTAAAATGACCTACCTGCTGGTCCATGGGCTGGATGAGAGGAGTGGTGCTAGGAGGCAAGAACTTCCGTTTAAAAATGAACTCCTCCAGCAACTCATTTTCCAAGCGGGGGGTGGCGCATTATCCATAAGTAAAAAAGGGGGCCCGGGGGCAATTGTTTTTTTAAAGAGGTACTTTTTGCAGTGGGAACAAAAAAATCCCCATGAACCCATTCAATAAAAAAATTTTCTTGTCGTGATGGCCCCCCATATTCAAATTTGTTTTTCATAACATTGTTCTTAAAAAATCATGGGTTTTTAAAATGATAAACAATGGGCTTCAATTTTAAGTCCCCCTTGCATTACCACCAGGGCTGGTTTGGGAGGTGCAGGCCCCCACCAGAAGGGGCCCCCCCAAATGATGAAAAAAATTATGAAAACATTATACTGAGAATTGAATAGATGGCAAAAAAAAATGTATGCAAGTCTTTGGTTTTTGGTGGGATTGTCATGTTGAGTCATCTGATCGCTGGTACTCACCTAATTGTGGTTGCAGGGTCGAACTCAGCCCCGGGCCCCCGCCTCTGTGCTGTCTCTACAGAGCAGGCCCAACGGGGTCTCTGCTCTCCCTTCCATGGTTTTATCACACCTTTTTTAAAAACTATGTATGGTTCCCCCCACTTTTCGTTCGCTAGACTATTCCCTTCCTAACTACTCATTGAAAATTTGTTTCCTAACACCCCTTTTGACTCATCTGAGTCTTCAGCTTCCAGTTGTGCCCCCTTGTTTCTTGTTCCCTCTCTGGAACATCCTGTCCTATCTCCCTTTGCGTCCCGCGTATTTTGTATGTTGTTATCATGTCTCCTCAAACCCTTTGTCCTCCAGTGTTGTTAGCCCTTTTTCCCCCAATTTCTTAAAGGGCAGTCCCCTGAGTTTGGAACTGCCGCCAAACCCTTTTGCACTTTCTCTAATTTCTTGACATGTTTGCCCAAAGGTGTGGGTTCCAGACTGGCCTGCATCTCTAGTAGGGGCCCTGCGTACAGGGTTTACAGTGTCTTAAACGATTCCTTGTTGGGTAAGGCGCTAATCTTGGTTTCCAGTCCCCCTACTCCCGCTTTTTATCTGGTTGATGTGTGTTTCCGGAGACGTGCTTGGCGTTTCTCCCCCAAGGTCTTTCCCCTTTTGATGGGGTTTTCCCTTTTTCCCACCTAGCCTGTACTCTGTCAGCGGTTTTCCCTTTGCCCTTCTCCGATTTTCATGACTTTGCATTTGGGGGTTAAATTCGGGCCAGTTGCTAGACCAGATTAAAGCTTGTCCAGGTCTTTGAAGCCCTGCTTGGTCTTCATCCGATGTATTCTCTATTAATTTAATCATCTGCGAAGAGACACTTCTGGTCTATCCCGTCCTATGTCATTCACATATAGCAAGAATAGCACTGGCCCTAGGACTGCCCCTCGGTACCCAATCGCCCCCGGCCCCCACTGTGATATCTCATCATGCACCATGCCCCGTTGGCCCCCGGGGGTATTCCCTGATCCATTCCAGTGCCCTTCCTGTTATACATTCTTGGTCTTCCATCTTCTTTACTAATCTCATGTGAGGAACTGTGTAAAAGGCCTTCCTACAGCCCAGGAAAATGATAACCCCACCCTTCTCTTTTTGCCTTCCTCTTTCTTTCTTAACTCCAGGAGGTTTGTTACACAGGTTTCCCTTTCCCTGAATCCGGGTTTGGCGTTGATTATCCTGTTCCCCCAGATGTCCACCATTTTTTTCCTGATGTTTTTCCCCAAGACTTTGCACACTATACACATAAGTGACACCCGGGCTGTAGTTTAGTGCCTCTTTTTTTGTCTTCTTTTTAAAGATGGGGACTACGTTGGCCTTTTTAATTTTCAGGTAGCTGCCCCCTTTTAAGGGGTGTTTAAAAATTTTGGGAATGGCACACTAGAACCTCAGCTCCTTCCCGAAGGACCCATGGGGAATATTGTCCGGACCCATCACCTTTGAGGTATCAAAGGGCACGAGTAACTGCTTTACCTCCCCCCAGATTGTGTATGCCCTCCAGAACTCGTCATCCCCTTTTTGGTACGCACCCCCTCCTGTCTAAACTCCCTTTCCCTTTCCCCCCTGTGAATACTTCCCAAACCCAGTTGGGGTCCTCACATACCTCTTGATCATTACTTGTGATTCCCCATCTTCTCTCCTCAGCCTTATCACCCCGGTCCTTTCCCGTTGTCTTCCTTCTGATGTGGCTGTACATCAGTTTCGGGTCAGACTTGACTTTGATGCTATTCGTTTTTTAATGTTTCTGGGCCTCCCCCCACCTGTGCATACTGTTTCTAGCTCTTGACTAATCTCCTTGTTTGTGGGGTTTTTTGCCTTCTGTACCTTTTCCATTCTCTGGCACTCTGAGTCTTTGCCTCCCCGCATCTTTGGGAAAAGGGCTATTTCTGGTCTTCCCATTTATTCTTTTTCCCTTTGGTATAACCGTTCCTCTGCCTCCTTGCCTTTTTTGGGTAGATTCCCCAAATTTTATTTACTACTGTCCCTTTCCCTTTCCCCTTTCCCCCAGAATCTCCTGAAGGAAATTCTCATACCCATTTGTCCCTCTTTTTTTAGTCTGGGATGTCTCTTTCAGCACCGTTTTCCCCCTCCACCCGTAGCTCTACTATGTACTCAAAGCTCAGCACCATATGGTGCTGGCTCCCGGGGGCCCCGTGTGTTATGTCCTCGAATCGATATTCAGGGTTAAAGGTCCCGGTGTTACATCATCGGTGCAAGCGCGTCATCAACTGCATGACACAAGGATGACTCACAGCACATCATCATCCTGGGTGTAAAGGGTTTCAGTATGAATACTGTTTATTGTGGTCAGTATGTGAACAACAGTGTGGTAGTGAGAATGCAATAAATTGAGGGCTGAAAAAAAATCTAGATCTTAACGTTCTTCATTGGCTAGTCTGAAAGACTTTGTGTGGTCTAAAGTGAATGTTTTGACATTTATGAGGCAAGGTCAACAACTGTGGGATTCTGCAGACTACATTCAATTGAAAAAGGTCCCCAACTTCGTTTAAGTCCATTATGGTCATGAACAAAAAGCATGAACCACTCTGAAAAATTTAATAGAAATTTCATTCTGTCATCGATCAGTTCGTAGCTTCACTTGATCAATGTTTGCATGCTTTGAGCTGATGTCAGTTTGGGTTCAGCTGTTTGGGGCGATTGACGGAGTTATTGCCTGAAGAGCTGAAAAAAGAAAACCCAAAACCTAAAATACAGTGGCCCCCTGTTACCCTGCTCCAAACTCCCCCTTTTTATGTAAGTGTTTTTTTGTAAATGCTTTTGTAAGTGTATTTTGGGGGTCAAAAAAGGACTAGTCTACTTTACATTATTCCTTTGGGAATAAATTGTTTTAAGATTAACAGCATTCGGGAAAACGAGAAAATCAAAAAACCCGGGATCCATGTATATCCCAAAGACAGAAAATTCATTTTCAGATGAAATTATTCAATTTTCTTCTTTTTGCAGGATTTAGGGACGAAGAGCCCAACGCATGAGCACAGAATTATTTCTTTACGCTCACCCCCAAAAAAACATGTGGTTGACTTTTTCCCAAATGTTAATCCATTGAAAAACGCCTGTCGTAGTGATGGTAAGCAACTGCGGGCAGAAATTTTTAAAAACAAACTTATTGAAACCGGCTATGAGGGGCATGAAACAAAGGGGGACTTTGAACCTGATGGTCATGGTTAGAATCTGACATTCTGCTTTTTGGGTTTTTGGGAGTCATCAGAATTTTTCCCTCAGAAAAGAATGGAATGTACCTGGCTTTAAAATTTTATCTGACTGAAGATAACTCCTCTAATCTTAATTACTTTTGAGTTACACTTCAAATGAACCGAAAGGGTGCTAAAATAAATTTAAAAACAAATTTTTTGTTTCATTCTTCATCTTAAAGAATGGTATGTATTTAAGGGTGAAAGTTTTCCCAAAGGGGAAACTTAAAAATCTTCTAACCATTAGAGTTAGACCTTTTTAATGCAAGGGGCCCCACCAACTGGCCCCTCCCCCCCCCTAAATCCAGCACTGATTACCACAGTAACAAGTGACCTGTCTTTCATTAGCTTGTGTCCGGCAGACTTCCCCTCTTCAGTTATGAGGTTATCTTGGATATTTTTTTCCAGAAGGGGCCTTCTCATCACAATTAAACACTTTTTGGGGGGAAAACCCCCTCAGCCTCTACATACTCTTGGCATTCAGTAACGTGCAGTGGCCCCCAAAATGGCCCCTCCACTCGACTTATTATGTAAGTTTATTATTTAAGTGCTTTTTAAATGTTTTTTTGGGGGTCTGAAATGGACTAATCAAATTTTTCATTATTCCTTATGGGAATAAATTTGTTGGTAACAGCAAAACAGCATTCGGGAACGAAGAATGTTCGTTTTCTGGGGGTCCACTGTATTTTTTAAACCCACTTGTCAGCATTGGCAGCCTCCCAACCTAGCCACACTATAATACCACTCTTTTTTTAAAAATTATAAAACCCAACTATTGATCATTGTCCAGTGCACATTCTGTGACCCGTGCCCCAAACTGTTCGTTGTTGGTTGAAAACCAAGAGAACATGTAAAAACCCAAGCTTTTTTTTTCTCAAATTCCTCATTGAAAACCGATTTGTTTGACAAGTAATGCAGTTGACAAAAGGTTCCACTGAAATTTATTTTTAAGGAAGATATATTATAGATGGATAGAAACAACGTTATTAATATATTGTTTCTTTGATTCAGGTCTTTTTTTGAGATGGTAATACAAACCCAAAGGGTAGGGGGAAGTCCTCTTTCTGCAAGATGAGGATTTTAAATGCATAAAAGATTTCTGAAAATATTTAATTTAAATATTTGCAGAAGACAATTTTAAATTTGTGCCTAAGACAAAAATTATATACATTATCTAAGCAGATATATTATATATTAGCTGTTTTCTTAAAGTGTCTATATAATAAAAGGTTGTAAAACATAAACCCTAACAGTACTGTACTGTTTTGCTATTTCTTCATCAAATACAAATATTGCAAGGTTTTCAAGATGAAGTGGAGGCCGACCCCCCATCCGCCGATGGGAGACAAGCTTTCCTTTTGTACTACATGTAAAAAATTTAACTAGTGCAGAACTTGAAAAATTAAAATAATGGTTGTACTTTGTTCTCATAAATCTGAAAATGTATCTTAGTATTTTATGTACCCTTAAATGAGTAAAATATAACTACCTGAGCAAGATATACCTTTACCAGCGTAGGATAAAATTCCGGTAGTTTTTGTCTTTTACTCATTTTTAAGTTTTTACTCTGTATAGGAGGTTCTGACTTTTTTTTGTGAGACACTCATTTAAAAAAGATTTTTTTTGCACTAATTGATGTTTTAATCAGATCGGTTTTACTGTCTATCGTGTGAAATCTAAGCATAACACTTTTTTTTCTACCTAGTATAAGTCACTTTGACTTTTTATGTTACCCTAGACTATTTACCCTATGTTACTATATATGATAGTCATAATCACCTAAATTTGCGTAACTGACTTATGCATAATGCCCCTAAATAAAACATATAAAAGACACGTTTCCGAACAATTTACCTGAGCACGATACGAATTCTGAAGTAGTTTTGTAGTCGGGAATAAAGCGATCGCTTCAGTTACACAAATCAACATTATTATTTAGAAAATGATGACTAAGTTTTTAAAGGGGTTCGAAGAGCTGTATTCTTGTGCTGTGGCTGATGTTACGGTTGTTGTTGTTGTTGTTGTTGTGTGGGTTTTATAGGGCCACTGACAGCCGCCGTATCGAGCCCGGTTTCCCCGATGTTCGGGAAGTTTTGGCCCAAGGCTGGGCGATGAAAGAAAAGGGAAAAAAAAGTTCCTTTGTAAATAGAGATAAAAATTGAAAGTTTCCGTTAGGGCGTGGACCCCCTTGCCAAGCCCCAGCAAAGCGGGGCCCCCACACCCCCCCCGGTACAGTAACCCCCCCTAAAAACCGTTAAATTTATCCCAGGCGGGAAAAAAAGGAGCGGATAAAAAATAAGTCGATGAAAAGGTGCCCCTCCTGTAGAGTGCCCCGGGCAAAATAGATGAGGACAAGCGTCCCTGAAAAAGGGCGGGGGGGAAAATTTTCCACTAATACTCAGACGAAGAGACGTCCACTGGGGAATCCCCGGCGAATGCCAGACTGAAGTTCCTCTACAGACAAGCACAGTGTTCCCACTGAGGCTCGCAGGACCCTATGTCTAGTCCTTATACAATGTCATATTGACTACGCTTGCTCTTTTGGTACTCTGCCTTGCAAAAAAAATGAAAGATAAACTGCAAATCACCCAGAACAAAATGTAAATTCATCCTCACCTGGGTCCAAGAGGCATTAGGCCAGGATGAATTACAACAATTGGATATGTTGAATTTGAAGACAGAGTAAGACAACTTAAATTAAACAAGTTTTTAAAATTGCTCAAAACAGTGCCCAGAATACTTGTAATTTTTGTAAGGGGGGAACCAAAGCAGTCATAGTACTGGGGGGAAGAGTGCACAATTTTGTAGTACCGTCGTGGCCAGGCCAAACCCCTTTTTTTGCAGCTAAAAAAGAAGGAACAGACTGCCTGAAAAGTAAAAGCCAGTCAAGCATGGCCAGTTCAAGAAGAAACCCAAGGGCCCAATGAATGTAGGACAAAAAGGGGGGAGAATGATTTTTTTTTTGGTAACACAAATTTTTTTATGTAAATAACTTTTTTCCCTTATTCTTAGTATACATATATCCTTTTAATTAATAACATATATATCCTACAATGAAATATTATGGTATAAAAGGACCCCAATGGAAATAAGTCACTCTTTGACTTTTTGGGTTATCTAGGTTCTCTACACATATGCTGCATTGATAATCTATGAAAATGTATTTATGAAACCAAATAAACTTTTCCCCGACGAAGGCTGGCGCGAAGTCCGTTACGGTTGTTGTCCAACACTACTATCTTCCCTTGTTGGTGGTTTTAAGGGCCATGACAGATTACGCCGCACCGGACCTGTTTGGGGTAGAGCCATATAAAAAAATAATAATAATAATAAAAATTCTTTCTCTACAAGTACATGTACAAGGTATACAGACCTAGCTGACATCAATGACATACTACTATTTAGAAAGAACATGTGACATTTCGGGAAATTAGGTAAATTTTTTGCCCAAGGATGCGACCCACCCATCGATAACCCCCGTACCCTTTTACTGATGGGTGAACATAGAAAACCGGTGTAGGCCCTCCGATGCCCACCCCAATCGAACCCGGCCCCCTCACCATGTGAAGCGAAGCTTTTGCCAAATTTGGGGGGACGGATGACCCCACCAGTCGACTAAACCCAGGTACCTATTTTATCTGATGGGTGAACAGGGACAGCAGGTGTCTTATGGAAACACGTCCTAATATTTTCCAGCCGTACCGTTTATTTAAGTACAGGTACACAAGCAATTATCATAAGTAACTTGTGTAAATTACCTAGTAGAGCCCAAAGTGGGCAAACTAAATTATTCCAATTGGGGGAAGGGGGCCTTGTATATCTTTCCATTTTAAACCACGGTTTCAGTAGAAAACAGTCATATTAATATCTTTAAAAAATTTAAAAAGAAATATGATCTAAAAAACTGATTACAAATCTCTCTCTCTCTCTCTCTCTCTCTCTCTCTCTCTCTCTCTCTCCCCCCCCCCCCACACACACCCCCCACACCCACATTTCAAGTGTTTCACACACACACACACACACATATATACAACAGGCCAGTGTCTAATCGACATGTGCCTAGGACAAAATGGAAAACACACACACACACACACGCTCAGGCCTAGTGTCTAATCGACATGTGCCTAGGACAAAAAGGTAACTAACACACACACAGGAGGCAACAACGGACTGGGGGTGATGAGGTTTACAGTGGGCGCCTGTGACGAGCGGGTGCAGGGGCAGTCCTAGGACCAGTGTTATTCTTGGTATATGTAAATGACATGACGGACGGGGTAGACTCAAATGTTCTGTTCGCAGATGATGTGAAATTAATAGGAGAATCACACGGAAGAGGACCAAGCAGGACTTCAAACAGCCCTACAAGCTTGACTCTGGTCCAACTGGTTTCCCGAATTCAATCCCCAAATGCGTCAGAAGATCGGAGAAGGAAAAAAAACCCTGGGGGTACAGGCTGGGGGACAAAGGCTAAAAAACCTGGGCAAAGGAGAAAGACCTTGGGGAGTAAAACCCCAAGCACGTCCCCAGGCCAAAACCCAGATAACCGGCAGCATATGGGCATGGAAAACCAAAGTTTGCTTTCCCGTTACCTTAACAAGGAATCGTTCAAGGCACTGTACAGTGCGTCGGGACCATACTAGAATATGCCCCAGTCGGGAAACCCCACACCGGTCAAGCACACACACACACACACACACACACACACACCCCCGGGGGAACACGGAAAAAAGGGGGACACAACTGGAACGAAGACCCCCAGATGAGTCAAAGGGATTTTGGGAACATTTCTTCAGCCACAGAGTAGTCGGGAAGTGGAATAGTCTAAGAAAGAATAGTGGATTTTTTAAAAAAGGAGAAAAGCCATGGGGGGGAGCAGGCCCAGTGGGACAGGAAGAGGCGGGGCCAGGAGCTGAGTCTCGACCCCTGTAACCACAATTAGGTGAGTACACACACACATATGCTGCTATGTATGACAATCTATGTAATTATTTGTGTATACCTGAATAAACGTACACACATCGCCCCCTTCAACCAAAATTGGTGAGTAAAACACACACACACACATGTATTTATTCCCAGTCTTTAAGAAAGGAAACAGGCAGGTGGTATTTAAGTATAAATAATAATTATACATGGACCCCAAGGGAAATAAGTCACCTAATTTTTGGGTTTCCTGGGTTTCTCTACACGTATGCTGGGGGGCGTTGCCCCCGAAACCCTCTTCCGGGTTACCCAGGTATAGATCAATGTCACTGACATGCAGGTCGCTCCTGCCTGTCCCAACCCCAACTACGAAAAGGGTATGGATGCTCTAGAAGATTTAGATTTTGCCACCGAAGTGGCTTTTTAAATTTTGCCCCCCATATCCATCCTGTGGACGGTACCCAAGCATATGGATACAAAAAAGGCCTAGTCACTGGCCCCAAAAGGGAAACAATTGTACATTTATTTATATCTACAGTTCCTTATATTTTAAAACCAAATTTAGGAAATTTCCTTAGTATAAATGGTATCTTATTTTCATTAATAAGATATCTTACATTACATAGGTTATTATACTGTCTATCTCTATATTCCTCAAAAATGGACAATTAAGCACATAGTGTTCAAGAATGACCTTTCCCTGATCACATAATTTGATTTAGTTTGATCATCATTTTGTTCCCAAACTGCCAAGTACTTGTAGCCAAGCCTACCTGGCCACTCAACATCAGTATTGTTCACATTGCAAGTTGCTCCATAAACATACTTATCTATGTTCATGTTATCCTAGTGGGTTATAGATCTACCCAGGCCAAAGCATTCCTATACTCATTTTCATTTTTACTTCTCTCCTAATATTATAATATTATTCTAATGCTAGACACAGATATACCAAAATTATATTCTACATTCTCCTTCTGGGTATCTTCTTGGCTAACATATCAACATATGAAGGGGTAATCCCAATTTTGATGGAATCCATAGCAATTTTACATTAATTCCTTTGTCCCGGGTTTTATATCTATCCCGGCTTCTCCCGCCATGTTTTAAATTCAAATTCAAATTCTTTATTTCTAGTAATATACAAAGTGGGGTTACTTATATTAATATACATTTTATAATAGATATTACAAAATGACCAATAATATGCCCAGGTATGTAGGTTTTCAGGCAATCTTATGATAGGTCTTACTCAATAGTGACACAATGATTATACTGATAGGGTTAGGTAATTGTAGTGATTAACTAGGTTTACAAAATTGAGGTACTAAATTTATCATTTAAAATTTAACAATTGATATTTAAAAGGTAAAGGTGATGTATTGGCATAAACCGTTTTATATTGGAGTTCTTGGTAAACTTATGACTACAAAATTATGAAGCAATAGTTGTATTAGAATTTTGGTTAGTCAAAATTAAGGGAATCACAGATATCAATAATGTATTTTGCTTTGGGTATTGCAAGATAAAGTAGTTTTCGTGGGTTTGCTACCGTTGGGGGCTAATGAATAAATTTTTTTTTTAATTCTTTTTAAAATGGGGTTGTATCTGAGTTCTAGGTTTTCGGCAGGGATTCCAGTTTTAGGCCCCTTTTTCTTGGGTTTTTTGTTTGATTTAGTCGGACACGGGAATGTCAAAAATGTTTATGTCTGGGATTATGTCTATGGGTCCTGTCACAACTGTCAAGAAAGTGTTTTTTCAGGGTTAAAGTTGGAATTTATGATTTTACATGTAGATTGCAGAGTAGTAAGTATGGATTTTGAAAAGTATGGTTTAGATCTTTAAAGTTGTCCAGGGGGTTCGTGATAATTCTTACTGC
>WNWK01048198.1:0-13645 GCA_009830355.1 Cherax destructor
GTCGGTTCCAGTTTTTCGATCCATCTGGAGGGATGTTCACCAGTGCTGAGGAAAGTTTGGAGGGCTTCTGTGCATGGGTTTGAATGGGCTTGCCTGAGCATATTAATTAACCCCAATTAGGATATTTCTTTCAGTAACACGATCTCTGATGCTTGGAATATCAAGTTCTTTCTGCATATTTAAAATTTTGGCAGTACGAGGGCATCCTAAAATGATCCTCATTGCTTCGTTCTGCAGTTTTTCCAACCCTCCAAGCTTCCAGTCAGACACAAGAGCAAGTAGTGGGGCAGCATAATCAACTAATGATCTAATATAAGCAAGATACATCATTTTCACAATTTTAACATTAGCACCATACCTGGGGTGAAACCCTGCCACAACTCTAAGTGCTCTCAGCCTTTCTTTGTATTGACGACAAAGTCTCGTTACAACAGGTCCAAGTAGTGGGACCTCAAAGCCTAGATACCTGTATCTGTTTACATATTCTAAAAGAGACCCATCATGCAACTGGATCTGGCGAACTGTGCCTCTCTGTCGAGGAGGACGCCTATTGAGTATCTTTGTTTTATCAGTAGAGATTATCAACCCCAGGTCCTGACACGAGGCTAGTACATGGTTAAGGATGTTTTGGGTGTTGGAGAATCCGGTGGTGTGAATCATTATATCATCAGCAAAACTGATCATATAATGATGGGGCTGGCTAGGCATAGCATTAAGTAAGGCATTAATTAGAATATTGAATAGAGTGGGACTGACAACAGGTGTAAGGAAATGCGTCGAAATGTTTCCACCTCGCCGTGAATCGCACCCGGGCCCTCCGTGTGTGAAGCAAGAGCTTTAGCCACCAGGCTATTTCCATTGGGGTCTTCATATTTAATCACCTCTATTGGTGGCTCAAGTGGTAGCTTGCACCTGAATTACCTGTTCTCCTAGCAGTTAGTAGGTACCTGGGTCAGTGGGTGTTAGTCACCTTTCACCTGCTGTCACTGTTCACCTATCAGTAAGTAGGTACCTGGGTGTTAGGTGATTGTTGTGTGTGGCATCTTGGGGGACAAGATTAAAGGACCACAATGGAAATAAGACAAATAGTCCTCGATGACGTGCTGACTTTCATTTGGATTATTAACCCAGAGCATTGGTAATGCAGGTTAACCCAAGAAAGAGAAATTGTGTGGCTTATTTTCATTGGTGTTCTTAGGTCCTTTCCAGGAAAGAACCATAACACCTCACAAAAAACACCTATTTTCCTAATGTACTACATTATTTTTACAAAGTTTTCTAATTGATTTTTCATGTATGTAACCTTTACAGGATTTTCACTGCAATTTCAACTTTCTTAATTAAGCCCTATTTAGCATTTTTTAGTTGCAGACCTCTGACAAGGGTTAAATTCCAAAGTGGCTATTTTTTAATTGATCCTGGTTTTTATTTGTTTCTCTTCATTGCTTTTAGTGTTAATTTTATCCTTATTTTTGTGTTCAGAGTGCTCTGGAAATGTCACAACTACTACCCCAATGGAAATAAGTCACTGTTTGTCTTTTTTGGATTATCCTAGGTAATTTTCATATGTCACTATGTATGATAATTGTAGTACAGTGGTACCTCGACTTACGATATTTTTTCATTCCAGAATGCTGTTCAAGTGCCATTACCAAACGAATTTATCTCCTTAAGAAATGTTGTAAAATAGACTAGTCCTTTTAGACCCCCAAAATTACACTTACAAAAGCATTTAAAAAAATAAACTTACATAAAAGGGTGAGTTTGGGGACCATCGTAAGTCGAGGTACCACTGTACTTATGTGGACCTGTACCTAAATAAATTTACTTATGACCACCACCCTTAACCTGGCAGTGATGTTCCAGTATGTCCAAGCAATTAATGGCAGTGACACACTAGTACACAAAATTTATAGTACGTACCTTCAAATTTTCCACAAGTGGGAAATTTAAGCCTAACCTTAAGAGAATGGGTCCATGCACTGGGTGTGTGTTGTATATAAAAATTCCTAACCCATGCTTACCATGATGGGAACACCTGCCCTCTCTACTTTTGTCCTGTGGCTTGGTTGGCAGCGCTCTTGCCTCACGCACCAAGTGTCCATGGTTCAATCCTTGGCTTGGGTGGAAACATGGGCATATTTCCTTACAACTGCCATCCCTGTTCACCTAGCAGTAGATAGGTACCTGGGTGTTAGTCGACTAGTGTGGGTTGCATCTTGAGGGACAAGATTGAAGGACCCCCAGTGGAAATAAGACAGTCCACGATGATGCACTGACTTTCTTGGGTTATCCTGTGTGGCTAACCGTCCCCTGGGTTAAAAGTCTGAACAAATCTCATCTTAGTCTGCTAATCACATTTACTGCCTAGCACTAATTCCTCCTACTGAAAACAAGATAAAAGATTAGAGATGTTAACGTGTGTGCTTACACCATGGAAAGACCTACACAACACAGAGATACAAGATAAGTCTTGTAAGACACCACTTTGACTCCTAATACAGTAGAACTCCTGTATCTGCGGATTCGGTTTCCTCTGTTTCAGTTATCTGTGGTTTATTGCGGCCAAAAAATATTAAATGGAAAATTCCAGAAATAAACGATTCAAAACTTTCAAATGTGTGTGTGTACAAGATATTTGTTATTACTCAATCGTTCCTTGAGGGATAAGCTAAAAAACATCAGAATCCTGTTCATTAGAGAGAGAATGAGAGAGGGAATTTTATTATTTAATGTTGGTAATGTATTAGGGCGCATAATTTATCAATTAAACTTTATCATAGGTATGTATGTAAACGAAAAACAGCTTGTATGTAGGGTTCATTTCTATCCGTGGTAGCTCTTGCAAGGTATAACCCAAGGTATCGCCTAAGAATAGCGTTCCAATACCTCACTAAGGATTCGTTCAAGACTCTGTACACCATATATGTACGTCAGGCCCATACTGGAGTATGCAGAACCAGTTTGGAACCCACACCTGGTCAAGCATGTCAAGAAATTAGAGAAAGTGCAAATGTTTGCAACAAGACTAGTCCCAGAGCTAAGGGGATTGTCCTATGAAGAAAGGTTAAGGGAAATTGGCCTGACGACACTAGAAGACAGGAGGGTTAGGGGAGACATGATAACGACATATAAAATACAGCGAGGAATAGATAAGGTGGACAGAAACAAGATGTTCCAGAGAGGGGACACAGAAACAAGGGGTCACAATTGGAAGTTGAAGACTCCTATGAGTCAAAGGGATGTTAGGAAGCATTTCTTCAGTCATAGAGTTGTCAGGAAGTGGAATAGCCTAGAAAGTGACATAGTGGAGGCAGAAACCATACATTGTTTTAAGACGAGGTTTGATAAAGCTCATGGAGCAGGGAGAGAGAGGACCTAGTAGCAATCAGTGAAGAGGCGGGGCCAGGAGCTATGAATCGACCCCTGCAACCACAAATAGGCAAGTACACAACACATAGGTGAATACACTTCAATAATTTTAATAGCAACTACAGTGATTATACATAATGTATATATGTTAGGAACAGTCAGATATTTTTATGTTTTAGATCTTTGTGTTTTCATCCATTTTCAACATTACCTTCAGCGCACTATTGTACAGTGGAACCCCGGTTTTCGAGTGGTGCGGAAATCGAGCAAATCAAATTTAGAGCACTTTTTTCGGCGAAATTCTTCCCCGGATGTCAAGCATCTGCTCGGAAATCAAGTGTATGAGACGTGTCCACTCGCTGGCGACCCTGCTTCCTCATGCAATTCACTCTCAATGTGTGTGTTTCTCGTTCATTCATTCATCAGTTCATTTTTGTGCTTGTTTATTCATTGTGACTGTGAAATAAGCCACCATGGGGCCAAAGAAAGTTCAGAGTGCCAGCCCTTTGATAAAGAAGGTGAGAAACACGATAGAATTTAAGAAAGAACTTGTATGTGTGGCCGACCTCGCCAGGATGTATGGCAAGTCGACATCAACAATCTGTTCCATCCTGGTGAAGAAAGCAGAAAGCAAGGAAGCTGATGTTGCAAAAGGAGTAAATATGCTAACAAAACAGATCACAAACAATTGAGGATGTGGAGAAATTGTTGTAGGTGTGGATCAAAGAAAAACAATCAGCGAGAAGGCAAGGCAGTTGCATGCGTGTCTCGTGAATCAGATGCCTGGAACGAGTGCTGCTGTTAGTGAATTTAAGGCCAGCAGAGGCTGGTTTGACAGATTTAAGAAGCGTATTGGCATACACAGTGTGGTAAAGCATGGTGAGGCTGCAGGTTCAGATAAACGTGCGGCTCAAGAATTTGTGCATGAATTCAAGGAGTACGTAGAGGCTGAAGGATTCATCCCCCAACAAGTGTTCAATTTTGACAAAACAGGCCTCTTTTGGAAGAAAATGCTAAAGAGGACCTACATCACGCAGGAGTAAAAGGTACTGCCAGGACACAAGCCTATGAAGGATAGGCTAACTCTTTTGTTCTGTGGTAACGCTAGTGGGGATTTCAAAGTGAAGCCTTTACTCGTGTATCACTCTGAAAATCCCCAAGTGTTCAAGAAAAACAGTGTCATGAAGAGTAAGTTGTGTGTGATGTGGAAGGCTAACAATAAGGCATGGGTCACGAGGCTAATTTTCGTTGAGTGGGTCAATGAAGTGTTTGGCCCGAGTGTGAAGTAATACCTCCTGGAAAATAAATTGCCACTTAAGTGCCTCCTGGTAATGGACAATGCTTCTGCTCATCCTCCAGACTTGGAAGACCTATTGTTTGAGGAGTGTAATTTCATCACAGTGAAGTTCTTGCCCCCTAATACCACTCCTCTCATCCAGCCCATGGACCAGCAGGTCATTTCAAACTTCAAAAAATTCTTCACCAAAGCAATGTTTCAAAGGTGCTTTGAAGTGACCTCGGACACTGAATTCACCCTAAGAGAGTTCTGGAGGAATCACTTCAGTATCCTCAATTGCATAACCCTTATAGATAAGGCTTGGCAGGGAGTGACTTCCAGGACGATTAACTGTTCTTGGAGAAAATTGTGGCCAGAATGTGTCCTCCAGAAGGATTTCGAAGGGTTTGAGGCTGACCCTGAGGACCCTATGCCTATTGTGGAATGTATTGTGTCTTTGGGGAAGTCCATGGGGTTGGATGTGAGTGGCGAGGATGTGGAAGAGTTGGTGGAGGACCACAAGGAAGAGCTAACCACTGAAGAGCTGCAAGACCTTCAACTGGAACAGCAACAGACTGCAGCTGAGGATATTGCTTCAGAGGAGGGGTAGGAGAATGTGCCTTCTTCAGTGATTAAGGACATGTGTGCAAAGTGGAGTGAGTTGCAAAGTTTTGCAGAGAATTATCACCCTATCAAAACTGTTGCAAGCCATGTCTGCAACATGTTCAATGACAGTGTCTTATCCCATTTTAGGCAAATCTTAAAGAGATGCCAGTAAAAGACAAAGAAGAGAAGTAACCCCAGAGAGGGCTTTGATACTTGAAGTCTTTATGGAGGGGGATTCCCCTTCCAGACAATAACTTCTTCTCCCTCTCCCCTCCTCGCCTTCTTCAATACGCCAACAAAAAGGTATGTAATGTTTATATTTGTTTATCATTGTTTTGTGTATGTAAAACTATACAGTGGACCCCCGAGTAACGAACAAAATTCATTCCAGAAGCCTGTTCAAGTGCCATTACCGAATGAATTTACTCCCTTAAAAAATAATGTCAAGTAGGTTAGTCCATTTCAGACCCCCAAAAATACACTTACAAAAGCACTTACAATATTATACTTACATAATTGTACGATTTCCGGGGTGTTCGTAACTCGGGGATCCACTGTATTTATTCTATTCTGTAAAAAAAATGAATTTTTTGTGAATATTTTTGGGTGTCTTGAAAAGATTAATTGGATTTACATTATTTCTTATGGGAAATATTACTTCGATTTTCGAGCATTTCGCATTTCGAGCAACATTCTGGAACGGATTAAATACGAAAACCGGGTTCCTTTGTATCTTTCTTTAGTGGTTTACTGGTACAGTATTATGATATTTTGCCTTAGTTTTGTGTGCATGCATTCCCATCTTTAAATAAATTTGTATAAGGATATTTCATTGAAATAATTTTTGTTTTCCAGAAAGTGGTACCTGAAAAATGTTCTAAAGCAAGAGCACATGAAGATGATGTCCAGGAGGATACATCAATGAGGGAGTTACTGGTAGAATATGGAGACTTTCCACTACCACCACTGGATAATGCACCTTCAGCTGATATTGTTAGCCCAGAGAGAGAGCAAGATGCAGAACAAAAGTTACTATCCTCACATGAATTCGATGAATATAAACTGGAAAGTGGCAAAGCTTGTGAACAGCCTCAAACACACAAGATTGAAATTTCAATTGGTGAAAATTCTTTCTCAGATAATGAGAAAACAGAGGCAAAGTTGGAGGCAATCACAGAGTCCTCATCTCCAGACTTTATTGCTCTACAGCGAAGGCTGGTTGAGATGGAACCATATTTTAAATTACAGCAGCAGGTGAAAGAGCTTGCTATTGAGGACTCTATAAGCAAACAGCATGATGAGTTGTCCAACTTTAGTGTCCCTCCATATAGTCAAAGTGCTTGTGAAAAAGTGCAGAATATTGTGAATGTGGCGAGTGTTGCAATCAATGGTGATGTAGTGATAGGAGAGTGTGAAATCACTGGAGATGCCTTAGCCAGTGCCCCTATATTTCACGAAACAGAAAGTACTTTAGAAATTGCCACTGATTCTAGGACTAGTTCTGATACTGAAGTTAGTGATAGTGTTGTAACAAAGCCTTCTGTCAAGCTGAAAGTTAAATTGACAGAAGAGACAGTTGTTAAACCTATGACAGAAGTTCAGATACATGCTCTTTATCAAAATAATGAACTGGATGAGAATGATAGGTTTATTGCACACTTCACTGAACAAGAGAGAAATACCCCTCAGTTGGAATTCTACGAACTTGTTTTAATGTATTTGCGTGCAAGAACTAATTTAATTGGCAGCCAGAAGGAACTAGCAGCTTTCCAAGAAGAATATAAGAAGCAAAAAGGAAATGTATGGTTGTTTGAAAAACGAACGACAACCGAGGAAGGGGATTGCGAAGATGGTCGTCTTTTGACAGTCAAGCATGAATATGAAGTAGCTTGCTTCAAAGAGGAAATATGTACTCATGTATCAAGGCAGTTGAAGCAGTCAAGAGAGCTTCTTTCAGATTCCTATGCTCTCCATGCTTATGAAGCTGAAATGTCTAAGCTTCAGGTAGAAAACTACATGCAGAAAATATTGAGCGATTGTCCCGATTTTATGCAGATTTCAAAACATGACAAAATTGGCACCAGCACCAGCAGGGAGCACAGACCTCATTTACGTTCCCACGTGGAGAAACTATGCATGTGTATTAGTGTACTTTTTGCATTCCAGCGACGAGGAACGAAGGACCAGCAGTTTGTTAGAGATACAAGGCAGTGGCTAACTGACCTGGTTGCTATACTACTAAGGGTTGCAACTCGCTATGACCATTTGTTTATTCTCAACCATGTCTTAAGATGCCCAGCTGGTGTTGGGACGTGGGCTCCATCGTACATTCAGGTACTGATCAAACATTTATTCATTTTCACTATAATTTTAGTAGGCATATAATATTCAGTTGAAATGTATATGCTTTAGCTAGGGGTGGGGAACCTTTTTTCTACCAAGGGCCATTTAGATATTTATAACATCATTCTCAGGCCATACAAAATTATCAACTTAAAAATTAGCCTGCTATATTTCGTCAAACATTTAATGAATTTACGCCTAATGTGAAGGTTGGAACTGGGCTTGAGTTCGCTTGCGTTATACGGCCCGCGGGCCGGACGTTCCCCACCCTTGTTTTAGGCACATAAAAAATTTCTTTGTGGTATGGTTATTCATTCTTTAGTAGGTGTAATTTTATTTTAAATTATATCAATACAGTGGACCCCTGGTGTTCGTGATGCTCCAAATTCGAATAATTATGTAAGTGTATTTTTGTAAGTGCTTTTGTAAGTGTATTTTTGGGGGTTTAAAAGGACTAGTCTAATTTACATTATTCCTTATGAGAATAAATTTGTTTGGTAATGGCACTTGAACAGCATTCTGGAACAAAAAAAATCACAAAAACCGGGGGTCCACTGTATTGTGTATTTTAATTACGTAGTATATAAATACAGTGGACCCCCGAGTAACGAGCACCCTGGAAATCGTACAATTATGTAAGTATGTATAATATTGTAAGTGCTTTTGTAAGTGTATTTTTGGGGGTTTGAAATGGACTAACCTACTTAACATTATTTCTTAAGGGAATAAATTCGTTCGGGAATGGCACTTGAGCAGGCTTCTGGAATGAATTTTGCTCGTTACTCGGGGGTCCACTGTACATATACAAAATTTATTTCTTTGCAAAGGTTACAATGTGTGATTACGTTTTGTAATTTGTTAGGTACAAAGAAAGCCTCTATCATGCCGGGGCATTTCAGGCAGACTAATGCTAATACTTAAAGACTACATAAGTCTAGACAGGTTAAAGACTGGTAAATTTTAATTATTCATTATTTTACCTTATTTTTACTGTAAGGTAACCAAAAAGTTTTATAGTTAATAAGATTTATAGTATTGATGTAGCACATAACAAATAACAGTACAATGGTCCCTCGACTTTCGGTCAGTCCAACTGTCGGTGATTTCGAGTTTCGATGGCTTTTTTCGGTCAAATTTTCCCTCGCCAACTGGTCATTCCCTCGACTATCGGTCCGGGTACCAGACCTGTCCGCCTGCCCGCGCAGGCGTCGTGAGCCAGTCTAGCATTGTTTACCATTGAGAAAACATTACCCAGCACGCTCATTCAAACATTTCACAATAAATTTATTGTGTTTATTGCTGGTTTAGTGATTGTCACTGTGAAATAAGTCACCATGGGTCCAAAGAAGCTTCACAAGTCGATAAAGGCTATAGCACCAGCCAACGATAAAGTGTAGCATTAACCTCACCACTCGCCTCCAACCCCAGGCTGTTCCCCAATGCCACAATATCTTCCACAACAGGCACAGGGTCAGGGTCAGGGTCAGCCTCAAATCCTTCAAAATCTCTGTTGGACACAACCTGGCTTAACAGTGTAGCAATGGAAATACAGTGGACCCCCGAGTTTCGTAAAAACTTCACTCCTGAAGTCTGCTCAAGCGCTATTACCGAACGAATTTACTCCCTTAAGGAAAAATGTCACGTAGGTTAGTCTATTTCAGACCCCCAAAAATACACTTCCACAAGCACTTGCAATATTATACTTACATAACTGTACGATTTCCGGGGTTTACGAAACTCGGGGGTTCACTGTAAGTCACTCTGTCTGACTTTCTTGGGTTATCCTAGGTTTTCTACACATATGCTGCTATGTATGATAATCTATGTAACTGGATTTGTGTATACCTGAATAAACTTGCTTTAGTAAGTCAAGCGATTAAGCGATAGAAAATGACAACACGAAACTTAACTCCTACAATGTTGTTTGAGGAATATAGGGACACTGACAAGAGCGCCACCCTTTGCCACCATCTCCTCCAAGGTAAGTGTAAATATTTCTTATTTATACAGTGGTACCCCGACTTACGATGGTCCCCAAACACACCCTTTTATGTAAGTTGATTTTTTTAAATGCTTTTGTAAGTGTAATTTTGGGGGTCTAAAAGGACTAGTCTATTTTACATCATTTCTTATGGAGATAAATTCGTTTGGTAATGGCACTTGAACAGCATTCTGGAATGAAAAAATATCGTAAGTTGGGGTACCACTGTATAAGTACAATGGACCCCCGAGTAACGAACAAAATTCATTCCAGAAGCCTGCTCAAGTGCCGTTACTGAACGAATTTACTCCCTTAAGAAATAATGTCAAGTAGGTTAGTCCATTTCAGACCCCCAAAAATACACTTACAAAAGCACTTATAATATTATACTTACATAATTGTACGATTTCCGGGGTGTTCGTTACTCGGGGTCCACTGTATGAATACAGTGGACTCCCGAGTAACGTAAAAACTTCATTCCAGAAGCCTGCTCAAGTGCCATTACTGAACGAATTTACTCCCTTAAGGAATAATGTCACGTAGGTTAGTCTATTTCAGACCCCCAAAAATACACTTCCACAAGCACTTACAATATTATACACTTACATAATTGTACGATTTCCGGGGTTTTCGTTACTCGGGGGTCCACTGTATTTCTTATTTATAAATTAAAGTGTAAATATTTCTTATTTATAAATTAGTGTAAATATTTCTTATTTATAAATTATACACATTGTTTGTGTGATAGTGGTGGTGGCTTTCTGCTGCCGCCGACCACCACTACAGCTTATGGTCAGTGGCCCTTATACCCAACAACAACAACAACACTACCACCAGTACTTACATTCGTAATGACATGTTTTATTCATTCTAGAGTTTATATCATGTTTCTTTGTTATTAATATTGTTTATTATGTCATATTAGATGAATTGTGCTAGATAAAAAAGCTGTTTAGTTGATATTATTGTCATATTGAAGGACTATCTTGTCCTGCCTCCAAACAAACTCTCCCAACTCTCTTATACGCCAACAAGAGTGTTCAATAAAGGTCAAACTTATTTAACTGTTCATTTATCCATTATAATTAGTGCTTTATATTTATTTCTCATTGTTTTCTGTATGTAAAACTATAGTATTTATTCTTTAAAAAAAATGATTTTTTTTGTGAATATTTTTGGGTGGAAACGGATTAATTGTACATATTTACATTATTTCTTATGGGAAATAAGGTTTCGACTTTCGAAGAATTCGAAATGGAATGGATTATGACCGAAAGTCGAGGGACCACTGTATTACAAGTAGTACAATTTATAATGATACAACAGTACAATTTTAAGTATGTACAGTGGTACCCCGGAAATTGGCCATAATTCGTTCCAGAATGCTGTTTGAGTGGCATTACCGAACGAATTTATTCCCATAAGGACAAATGTAAATTAGATTAGTCGTTTCAGACCCCCAAAAATACACTTACAAAAGCACTTACAAAAATACACTTACATAATTGTTCGCGTTGGGAGGTGGCCGATTTCCGGGGTACCACTGTATTAATTTTTTTAATAGATTAGAGGTCATAAAATATTTGAGTTGCTTCAGTCTGTTTAGATGGTTTAGCATAGTGTTGGTATGGTTAATATTCAGATATGAGATGATTTTTTCTCCATGGGGAAGTGGAACAGACTACTTCCGTAAGCGTGTCGTTAAGAGGCAACTAAAATGCCGGGAGCAAGAGGCTAGTAGCCCCCTTCTCCTGTATATTTTACTAAAGTTGAAAAGAAAAACTTGTTTTTCTTTTTGGGCCACCCTCTCCAGGTATACTCCAGGTATACCCTGCCTCGGTGGGATACGGCCGAAGGAGAAGAGAGATGATTTTTAAGTTTAGCCCTAAATTGATTTGCAGGCAGGGGACCTTTTGCTGGTTTGGGCAATGAATTCCAGATCTTTGGGCCCTTTATGTACATTGCATAGTGCCAGATGGACACCAGGGATGTCAGAGTGTTTTGTGCCTTGTGTTATGCCTGCGCATTCTGCTGTAGCTATCAAGGAGAAGTTTAAGCAGAGGGTTTATATTGGAGTTTAATGTTCTGTATATATAGTAGGCACAATAATGAGTGTATATTTTGTATATTAAGTAAGTTCAAGCTCTTGAAGAGTGGTGGGGTGTGTTGTCTGGTGCAGGAGTTGATCATCCCCACAACAGCTTTTTGTTGGGTTTTTAAAGGTTTAAGGTGATTGTTATTCAACTTTTGCTAGAAAAGAAGCTTTCTACAGTGCTGAACAAATCAAGTTAAGAAGCAAGTTTATTTAGGTACAGGTACACATAAATACAATTATTTTACATAGTAACCCCTTTTCCTGTATAGATTTACTAAAAAGAAAAAGAAGAAAACCGTCAAAGGGGAAATTAGGAGGTGTGGAGTTACTAAAAGTATTTGTCAGAGGGCTGAAGAGGGGTTGTTGAGGTGGTTTGGTCATTTAGAGAGAATGAATCAAAGTAGAATGACTTGGAGAGCGTGTAAATCTGTAGGGGAAGGAAGGCGGGGTAGGGGTCGTCCTCGAAAAGGTTGGAGGGAGGGGGTAAAGGAGGTTTTGTGGCCGAGGGGCTTGGACTTCCAGCAAGCATGTGTGAGCGTGTTAGATAGGAGTGAATTTTTGGGACCTGACGAGCTGTTGGAGTGTGAGCAGAGTAATATTTTGTGAAGGGATTCAGGGAAAACAGTTAATTTATTTAGTTGGACTTGAGTCCTGGAAATGGGAAGTACAATGCCTGCACTTTAAAGGAGGGGTCTGTGATAGTGACAGTTGGAAGGGACTTATTTTCAGCTGTCGTATCTGAGCGCCTCTGCAAAGACAGTGATTATGTATGAGTGTGGTAAAAGTGTTGAATGATGATGAAAGTATTTTCTTTTTGGGGATTTTCTTTCTTTTTGGGTCACTCTGCCTCGGTGGGAGACGGCCGACTTGTTGAAAAAAAAAAAACATTTAAAAGATGCTTTTTAACAGTACTAGTAAAGTTGGGTGCAGATGGGAAAGTTTTAGCATTTTCAGACAGAGTTCCATATCTTTAGGCCTTTTATTTTCATCAAGTTTTTGAACAGGTGGAGTCGTAAACATGGAATATCAAAGAGATATTTTCTCCTTAAGTTAGGTTTAAGCTTACCCGAAATGCTCTGCAAAGCCATGGGCTATCTGAATGTCACCCATTTCTGTATAAACATTGTATCTGGGATCTGGCCGAGTGGCATAAGTACAGTGATCCCCCGAGTAACGAACACCCCGGAAATCGTACAATTATGTAAGTATAATATTGTAAGTGCTTGTGGAAGTGTATTTTTGGGGGCCTGAAATAGACTAACCTACGTGACATTATTCCGTGACATTATTCGTTCGGTAATGGCACTTGAGCAGGCTTCTGGGATGAAGTTTTTTCGTTACTCGGCAGACCACTGTACTACGTACTTTGATGCAGAGTGTGTAGGTTAGAATCCTGCTGTGTACTGGGAAATAATGTTCGTAAATAATTCTGCCCATTTGCAAATTGTTAAGCACATGGTATCATGTGGAAATAAACTTTGATGTGTTCTGTTGCAGCTTTCCTGATAGAATCTAAGTTCTGGGTTAATGTTTGTATTGAGTGTCCTGTAGATAGCATGAACAGTAGAAAGTGTGAATGTTTTGTATGGTAAGCAAATTTAAACATTATATATAAGGTATAAGAGGCTAATACGGGAGATTTTCTAAGTGTCCATTAAATCAGAATGTTAAAAATAGCTAAAATAAAAAGCACTAAAATACTCTACTATATACCCAGTATAGCACTGTACACACAGTTTAGAAACATATTCCAATAAACCTTGAAAATAAAGGAGATAAAAGTACAGCAAATCCTCCATTTAATGGACTTTGGTAATACAGAACCAAATCCACAGGGTTAGTAGATTTGTAAACAGTGCACCCACTCTCTCCCTCCCCTTCCAATTAGTTTATTATGGAAAGGGTTTACAGTTTACCCAGTGGCGTCAGTCTGTTATTTCAGAAGGCCATTACAGAAGGGCCCTACTTATAC
>WNWK01048199.1:0-13644 GCA_009830355.1 Cherax destructor
ATCTTAAAAACTCAGAAAAATGCTAAAATTTCATTTATGGCATATTTATTTTAGACGTTATTTAGCTTTTCTAAAAACCATTTTATAAAAAGGTAGATTTCTAACTTTTAAATAAATTCCTACTGAATTGAAATTTATGGAAAATTAGCAAAATTTTATGATTTTAATTTAGGGAAGCTTCACTCAGGTGTATTTTATCTAAAAAAATAGTTTTCAGAAAATCTTTGAAAAATGACCTAAATCGTCCAAAAAATGCAATAAAATCAAGTTTTATAGCATTTTTGAATATTTATTAATTATTTACATATTTTTAAAAATCATTAAAAATCTATAAAAATCAATATTTTTATAGAATATTTCATATTATTTTCGAAAATACATGAAACATTAAAAGCTCAGAAAAATGGCTAAAATTACATTTTATGGCATATTTCGACGTTTTAGAGGGTTTGAGTGCTTTTCTGACAAACTCATTTTTAGCTAAAATACTGTAGATTTTCCAGCTTTTAAATAAATTTCTCCTGAATTGAAATTTATAAGAAAAGTTAGCAAATTTTATGATTTTCTTTAGGAAGCGTACTCATAGGTGGATTTTATCTAAAAAATAGTTTTCAGAAAATCCTTCAAAATGCCTTAAATCGTCAAAAAATGCAATAAATAAAGTTTTATATCATTTTATTATATATTAATTATATACTATTTTTAAAAAACCTTAAAAATCTATAAAAATCAATATTTTTATAGAATATTTCATATTTTTTCGAAAAATACATGGAAAATTAAAAAGCTCAGAAAAATGTGCCAAAATCATTTTATTGCATATTTCGACGTTTTTGACGTTTGAGTGCTTTTTGGCAAAACTCATTTTTAG
Organism: Cherax destructor; assembly: GCA_009830355.1. Classification (NCBI taxonomy): domain Eukaryota; kingdom Metazoa; phylum Arthropoda; class Malacostraca; order Decapoda; family Parastacidae; genus Cherax; species Cherax destructor. The sequence goes on from WNWK01048199.1 coordinate 872, forward strand.
CTAAAATCTTAGATTATCACACTTTTAAATAAATTTCTACTGCAATTGAAATTTATGGGAAAAGTTAGCAAAATTTTATGATTTTCCCTTTAGGAAGCTTACTCATAGGTTTATTTTATTAAAAAAATCTTTTCAAAAACCGAAAATGCCTTAATTTGTCAAAAAATGCAATAAAATAAGTTTTATAGCTTTTTTTTAAAATTTATAAATTATTTACATATTTTTAAAAAACCAATTAAAAAACTATAAAAATCAATATTTTAGAATATTTCATATATTTTCAAAAACATGAAACATTAAAAAGCTCAGAAAAATGGCTTAAAATTGCATTTTATTGCATATTTCGACGTTTTAAAGCGGTTTTGAGTGCTTTTTTTGCAAAACTCATTTTTAGCTAAAATACTTAGATTATCACACTTATAAATAGAATTTCTACTGAATTTAAATTTATGGGAAAAGTAAGCAAAATTTTATTATTTTCTTTTAGGGGGAACCCTTGGATATTTTATCAAAAAAAAGTTTTTAGAAAATCCTTTAAATTAATCGTCAAAAATGAATAAAATAACGTTTTTTTAGCATTTTTAAAATTTATAAATTATTTAAAAATTTTTTTAAAAACCCAATAAAAATCTATAAAAATCAATATTAATTTAGAATATTTCATATTATTTTCCCCAAAAAACATGAAACATTAAAAAACTCAGAAAAATGGCGTAAAATTCATTTTATTCATTTTTGGAAAACCTTTTCAACAGTTGTCCTTTTTTCAAAACTCATTTTTAGCTAAAATACTTAATTTCACACTTATAAATAAATTTTCTGCAATTTAAATTTTGGGAAAATAAGCAAAAAATTTTGATTTTTTTTAGGAAGCTTACTTTATCTAAAAAAAAAAGTAGTCAAAAACCTTAAAATGCCCAAAAAAATCCCAAAAAAACAATAAAATCAATTTTAATTTTTTGAATTTATTAATTATTTACATTTTTAAAAACCCATTAAAAACCTTTAAATCAATATTTTTTAGAATATTTTATATTTTTTGAAAAATACATGAAACATTAAAAAACTCAGAAAAAAGTGTAAAATCGTATTTTATTGCATATTTCCCCCGTTTTGAGCGGTTTGGTGTTTTTTAAAAATCATTTTTTTTAAAATCCTTGGTTACAACTTTTTAAAAAAATTTTCTGCAATTGAAATTTTAAGAAAAGTTAGCAAAATTTTTTTATTTTCTTTTTGGGAAACGTATCATAGGTGGGTTTTATCTAAAAAAAAAAATTTTCAGAAAATCCTTCAAAATTCCTTAAACGTCAAAAAAAAGAAAAAATCAAATTTTATAGCATTATTGAATATATATTCCTTTTTTTCATATTTCTAAAAAAACCCCTTAAAAAATATAAAAACAATATTTTTTTTGAATATTTATATTTTTTCAAAAAAAAAGAAACATTAAAAAAAAAATAAAATGTGAAAACGTATTTTATTGCATATTTCGACGTTTTAGAGTGGTTTAATGTTTTTTTTGCAAAATCATTTTTAGCTAAAATACTTAGATCATCACATTTTTAAAAAGTTTTTCAGAAAATCTTTTAAATCCGAATCGTCCCCAAAATGAAAAAATAACGTTTTTTTGCATTTTTTTAAATTTATAAATTATTTACATATTTTTAAAAAAAAAAATTTAAAAAACTATAAAAATCAATATTAATTTGAATATTTCATATTATTTCCCAAAAATACATTAAATATTAAAAAATCAAAAAATGGCAAAAAATTGCATTTTGGGGTATTTGTCGTTTTTTAACTTTAGTGCTTTTCTGACAAAAATCATTTTTGTAAAAAACATAGATTTTCAAACTTTTAAAGGGGAAATTTTACTGTAATTGAAATTTTGGGAAAAGTTAACAAATTTTTTGATTTTTTTTTGGGAACTTACTCATAGGTATATTTTATCTAAAAAATAGTTTTCAAAAATTCCTTTAAAAAGCCTTGAATGTCAAAAAAAACAATAAAAAAAAGTTTTTAGCATTTTTTGGGAAATTTATAAAATTTTTACATTTTTTAAAAAAACCCTTTAAAAATCTATAAAAAAAATATTAATTTTTAATATTTCAATTTTTTTTAAAAATACATGAAACATTAAAAATCAGAAAAAAGGCCTAAAATTGCATTTTATGGCATATTTCGACGTTTAGAGCGTTTGAGTGCTTTTCTTACAAAACTCATTTTATTAGCTAAAATACGTAGATTTTCAAACTCTTAAATAGAATTTTACTGCAATTGAAATTTATGGAAAAGTTAGCAAAATTTTATGATTTTCTTTTAGGAAGCTTACTATAGGTATATTTTATCTAAAAAAATAGTGTTTTCAGAAAATCCTTGAAAATGCCTTAAATCGCCAAAAAATGCAATAAAATCAAGTTTTATAGCATTTTTGAATATTTATTTATTATTTACATATTTTTATAAAATCACATTAAAAATCTATATAAATCAATGTTTTTATAGAATATTTCATATTATTTTCGAAAATACATGAAACATTAAAAAGCTCAGAAAATGTGCTAAAATCGTATTTTATTGCATATTTCGACGTTTTACAGCAGTTTGAGTGCTTTTCTGACAAAACTCATTTTATTAGCTAAAATACGTAGATTTTCAAACTTTTAAATAGAATTTCTACTGCAATTGAAATTTATGGGAAAAGTTAGCAAAATTTTATGATTTTCTTTTAGGAAGCTTACTCATAGTTTTATTTTATTAAAAAAAATAGTTTTCAGAAAATCCTTTAAAATGCCTTAAATCGTCAAAAATGCAATAAAATAACGTTTATAGCATTTTTGAATATTTATTAATTATTTACATATTTTTAAAAATCACATTAAAAATCTATAAAAATCAATATTTTTATAGAATATTTCATATTATTTCCGAAAAATACATGAAACATTAAAAAGCTCAGAAAAATGGCCTAAAATTGCATTTTATGGCATATTTCGACGTTTTAGAGTGGTTTGAGTGCTTTTCTGACAAAACTCATTTTTTAGCTAAAATACATAGATTTTCAAACTTTTAAATAGAATTTCTACTGCAATTGAAATTTATGGGAAAAGTTAGCAAAGTTTATGATTTTCTTTTAAGAAGCGTACTCATAGGTGGATTTTATCTAAAAAAAATAGTTTTTCAGAAAATCCTTTATAATGCCTTAAATCGTCAAAAAATGCAATAAAATCAAGTTTTATAGCATTTTTAATATATATTAATTATTTACATATTTTTAAAAAATCCCATTAAAAATCTATAAAAATCAATATTTTTATAGAATATTTCATATTATTTTCGAAAAATACATGAAATATTAAAAAGCTCAGAAAAATGTGCTAAAATCGTATTTTATTGTATATTTCGACGTTTTAGAGCGGTTTGAGTACTTTTCTGGCAAAACTCATTTTTTAGCTAAAATACTTAGATTATTACACTTTTAAATAGAATTTCTACTGCAATTGAAATTTATGGGAAAAGAAAGCAAAATTTTATGATTTTCTTTTAGGAAGCTTACTCATAGGTATATTTTATCTAAAAATAGTTTTTAGAAAATCTTGAAAATGCCTTAAATCGTCAAAATGCAATAAAATCAAGTTTCATACCATTTTGAATATTTATTAATTATTTACATATTTTTAAAAATCCCATTAAAAATCTATAAAAATCAATATTTTTATATAATATTTCATATTATTTTCGAAAATACATGAAACATTAAAAAGCTCAGAAAAATGTGCTAAAATCGTATTTTATTGCAAATTTCGACGTTTTACAGCAGTTTGAGTACTTTTCTGGCAAAACTCATTTTTTAGCTAAAATACTTCGATTATCACACTTTTAAATAGAATTTCTACTGCAATTGAAATTTATGGGAAAAGTAAGCAAAATTTTATGATATTTCTTTTAGGAAGCTTACTCATAGGTATATTTATTCTAAAAAAAATAGTTTTTATGAAAATCCTTGAAAATGCCTTGAATCGTCAAAAAATGCAATAAAATAACGTTTTATAGCATTTTTGAATATTTATTAATTATTTACATATTTTTATTTTCTTTTAGGAAGCTTACTCATAGGTGTATTTTATCCAAAAATCGTTTTCAGAAAATCCTTGAAAATGCCCTAATCGTTAAAAAAAGCAATAAAATCAAGTTTTATAGCATTTTGAATATTTATTAATTATTTACACATTTTAAAAATCCCATTAAAAAACAATAAAAATCAATATTTTTATAGAATATTTCATATTATTTTCGAAAATATGAAACATTAAAAGATCAGAAAATGTGATAAATCGTATTTTATTGCATATTTGACGTTTTAGAGTGGGTTTTAGTGTTTTTCTGGAAACCTCATTTTTTAGCTAAAATACTTAGATTATCACACTTTAAATAGAATTTCTACTGCAATTGAAATTTATGGGAAAAGTAAGAAAATTTTTCTTTCTTTTAGGAAGCTTACTCATATGTATATTTTATAAAATAAAATAGTTTTCAGAAAATCCTTGAAAATGCCTTAAATCGTAAAAAATGCAATAAAATCAAGTTTTATAGAATTTTTTAATATTTATTAATTATTTACCTATTTTTAAAAAATCCCATTAAAAATCTATAAAAGTCAATATTTTTATAGAATATTTCATATTATTTTCGAAAATACATGAAACATTAAAAGCTCAGAAAAGTGCTAAAATCGTATTTTTATTGCATATTTCGACGTTTTAGAGCGGTTTGAGTGCTTTTCTGGCAAACCTCATTTTTTAGCTAAAATACTTAGATTATCACACTTTTAAATAGAATTTCTACTGCAATTTTAATTTATGGGAAAAGTAAGCAATTTTTTTTATTTTCTTTTAGGAAGCTTACTCATATGTGTATTTTATAAAAAAAAAATAGTTTTCAGAAAATCCTTGAAAATGCCTTGAATCGTCAAAAAATGCAATAAAATAACGTTTTATAGCATTTTTGAATATTTATAAAATATTTACATATTTTTAAAAAATCCCATTAAAAATCTATAAAAATCAATATTAATTTAGAATATTTCATATTATTTTCCAAAAATATATGAAACATTAAAAAGCTCAGAAAAATGGTCTAAAATTGCATTTTATGGCATATTTCTACGTTTTAGAGCGGTTTAAGTGCTTTTCTGACAAAACTCATTTTTTTGCTAAAATACGTAGATTTTCAAAATTTTAAATAAACTTTCTACTGCAATTTAAATTTATGGGAAAAGTTAGCAAAACTTTATGATTTTCTTTTAGGAAGCTTACTGATAGGTGTATATTATCTAAAAAAAATAGTTTTCAGAAAATCCTTGAAAATGCCTTAAATCGTAAAAAATGCAATAAAATCAAGTTTTATAGAATTTTTGAATATTTATTAATTATTTACCTATTTTTAAAAAATTCCCATTAAAAATCTATAAAAATCAATATTTTTATAGAATATTTCATAGTATTTTCGGAAAATACCTGAAACATTAAAAAGCTCAGAAAAATGGATTAAAATTGCATTTTATGGCATATTTCGACGTTTTAGAGCAGTTTGAGTGCTTTTCTAACAAAACTCATTTTTTATCTAAAATACGTAGATTTTGAAACTTTTAAATAGAATTTCTACTGCAATTGAAATTTATGGGAAAAGTAAGCAAAATTTATGATTTTCTTTTTGAAGCTTACTCATAGGTGTATTTTATCTAAAAAAATAGTTTTCAGAAAAATGTGCTAAAATCGTATTTATTGTATATTTCGACGTTTTAGAGCGGTTTGAGTGCTTTTCAAAACTCATTTTTTAGCTAAAATACTTAGATTATTATACTTTTAAATAGAATTTCTACTGCAATTGAAATTTATGGGAAAAGAAAGCAAAATTTTATGATTTTCTTTTAGGAAGCTTACTCATAGGTATATTTTATCTAAAAAAATAGTTTTTCAGAAAACTTTGAAAATGCTCTTGAATCGTCAAAAAAGCAATAAAATAACGTTTATAGCATTTTGAATATTTATAATTATTTCATATTTTTAAAAATCCCATTAAAAATCTATAAAATTCAATATTATAGAATATTTCAATATTTTCAAAATATATGAAACATTTAAAGCTCAGAAAAATTGCATAAAATTACATTTTAGGGCATATTTTTTGAATTTTAGAGCAGTTAGCTTTTCTGACAAACTCATTTTTACCTAAAATAGTAGATTAACTTTTAAAAAGAATTTTATTGCAAAAATTTATGGGAAAAATTACAAAATTTATGATTTTCTTTTAAAACTTAGGATATTTTATCTTGGGTTTTTTAGAAAATCCTTGAAAATGTTCCAATCGTCAAACACAAAATAATTTTTTAAAACATTTTTGAATATTTTATAAATTATTTACATATTTTAAAAATCCATTAAAATTCTATAAATATCAATAATTTAGAATATTTCATATTATTTTCAAAATATATGAAAACATTCTCAGAAAAATGATTAAAATTGCATTTTCATGGAATATTTCGAGCTAGAGCGGTTAAGTGCTTTCTGACAAAACTCATTTTTAGCTAAAATATAGATTTTCATTTTTAGTGTTTTCAGAAAATTCTTGAAAATGAATCTAGTATTTTGTAACAGTAAAATGCACAAAATCAAGTTTTATAGAATTTTGAATATTTATTAATTATTTTACATTTTTTAAAATCATATTAAAATCTATAAAATATTTCATATTCGAAAATCCATGAAACATTAGCTCAAAATGTGTATTTGTATTGCATATTCGACGCCACAGGCCTGGAGTGCTTTTCTGGCAAAACTAACACCTATAAATTTCAATTGCATAGAAATTCGGTTTAAAAGTTTAAAATCTACATATTTTAGCTAAAAATTAGTTTTGCCCGAAAAGCACTCAAACTGCTGTAAACGTCGAAATATGCAATAAATACGATTTTAGCACATTTTTCTGAGCTTTTTAATGTTTCATGTATTTTTCGAAAATATTATGAAATATTCTATAAAATATTGATTTTTTTAGATTTTTAATGTGATTTTTAAACATATGTAAATAATTAACATTCAAAAATGCTATAAAACTTTATTTTATTGCATTTTTGGACGAGTTAAGACATTTTCACGGATTTTCTGAAAACACTAAAAGAAAATCATAAAATTTTGCTTACTTTTCCCATAAGTTTAAATTGCAGTAGAAATTCTATTTAAAAGTGTGATAATCTAAGTATTTTAGCTAAAAAATGAGTTTTGCCAGAAAAGCACTCAAACCGCTCATAAAACTTCGAAATATGCAGTAAAATACGATTTTAGCACATTTTCTGAGGTTTTTATTTCATATTATTTTCGAAAACCATGAAACATTAAAGCTCAGAAAAATGTGCTAAAATCGTATTTATGATATTTCGACGTTTCACAGCAGTTTGAGTGCTTTTCTGGCAAACAAACCATAAATTCAATTGCATTAGAAATTCAGTTTAAAAGTTTGAAAATCTACGTATTTTAGCTAAAAAATGAGTTTTGTCAGAAAAGCACTTAACCCCTCTAAAACGTCGAAATATGCCATAAAATATAATTTTATGCAATTTTTCTGAGCTTTTTTTAAAGTTTCATATATTTTTGGTAAATAATATGAAATATTCAAATTAATATTGATTTTTATAGATTTTTAATGGGATTTTAAAAATATGTAAATAATTTATAAGTATTCAAAATGCTGTAAAACGTTATTTTATTGCATTTTTTGACGATTCAAGGCATTTTCAAGGATTTCTAAAACAATTTTTTAGATAAAATATCCTATGAGTAAGCTTCCTAAAAGAAAATCATAAATTGCTTACTTTTCCCATGAATTTCAATTGCAGTAAAAATTCCTATTTAAAAGTGTGATAATCTAGGTATTTTAGCTAAAAATGAGTTTTGGGCAGAAAAGCACCAAACTGCTTAAAACGTCGAAATATACAATAAAATACGATTTTGCCATTTTTCTGAGCTTTTAATGTTTAATGTATTTTCGAAAATAATATGAAATATTCTATAAAAAATTGATTTTATAGATTTTTAATAGGATTTTTTAAAAATATGTAAATAATTATTAAAAGAAAATCATCAAATTTTGCTTACTTTTCCCATAAATTTAAATTGCAGTAGAAATTTTATTTATAAGTGTGATAATGTAAGCATTTTAGCTAAAAATGAGTTTTGCCAGAAAAGCACTCAAACTGCTGTAAAACGTCGAAAAAATGCAATAAAATACGATTTAGCACATTTTTCTGAGCTTTTAATGTTTCATGTATTTTTCGAAAATAATATGAAATATTCTATAAAAATATTGATTTTTATAGATTTTTAATGTGATTTTTTAAACATATGTAAATAATTAATACATATTAAAAAATGCTATAAAACTTAATTTTATTGCATTTTTTGACGAGTTAAGACATTTTCACGGATTTTCTGATAACACTAAAAGAAAATCATAAAATTTTGCTTACTTTTCCCATAAGTTTAAATTGCAGTAGAAATTCTATTTAAAAGTGTGATAATCTAAGTATTTTAGCTAAAAAATGAGTTTTGCCAGAAAAGCACTCAAACCGCTCTAAAACGTCGAAATATGCAGTAAAATACGATTTTAGCACATTTTTCTGAGGTTTTTAATGTTTCATATATTTTTCGAAAAAAATATGAAATATTCTAAAAAAATATTGATTTTTATAGATTTTTAATGGGATTTTTTAAAAATATGTAAATAATTAATTAATATTCAAAAATGCTATAAAACTTGATTTTATTGTACTTTTTGACGATTTAAGGCATTTTGAAGGATTTTCTGAAAAACTATTTTTTTTAGATAAAATCCACCTATGAGTACGCTTCCTAAAAGAAAATCATAAAATTTTTCTAACTTTTCCCATAAATTTCAATTGCAGTAGAAATTCTATTTAAAAGTTTGAAAATCTACGTATTTTAGCTAAAAAATGAGTTTTGTCAGAAAAGCACTCAAACCGATCTAAAACGTCGAAATATGCCATAAAATGAAATTTTAGGTCATTTTTCTGAGCTTTTTAATGTTTCATGTATTTTTGGAAAATAATATGAAATATTCTAAATTAATATTGATTTTTAAAAATTTTTAATAGGATTTTTTAAAAATATGTAAATAATTTATAAATATTCAAAAAAGCTATAAAACGTTATTTTATTGCATTTTTTGACGATTCAAGGCATTTTCAAGGATTTCTGAGAAACCATTTTTTTAGATAAAATATACCTATGAGTAAGCTTCCTAAAAGAAAACCATAAAATTTTGCTTACTTTTCCCATAAATTTCAATTGCAGTAGAAATTCTATTTAAAAGTTTCAAAATCTACGTATTTTAGCTAAAAAATGAGTTTTGTTAGAAAAGCACTCAAACCACTCTAAAACGTCGAAATAGTCCATTTTTCTGAGCTTTTTAATGTTTCATGTATTTTTGGAAAATAATATGAAATATTCTAAATTAATATTGATTTTTATAGATTTTTAATGGGATTTTTTAAAAATATGTAAATAATTATTAAATATTCAAAAATGGTATAAAACTTGATTTTATTGCATTTTTTGACGATTTAAGGCATTTTCAAGGATTTTCTAAAAAACTATTTTTTTAGATAAAATATACCTATGAGTAAGCTTCCTAAAATAAAATCATAAAATTTTGCTTACTTTTCCCATAAATTTCAATTGCAGTAGAAATTATATTTAAAAGTGTGATAATCTAAGTATTTTAGCTAAAATTGAGTTTTGTCAGAAAAGCACTGAAACCGCTCTAAAACGTCGAAATATGACATAAAATACGATTTTAAAACATTTTCTGAGCTTTTTAATGTTTCATGTATTTTTCGAAAATAAGAAAAATAATATGAAATATTCTATAATAATATTATTTTTTAGATTTTTAAAGGTATTTTTTAAAAAATATGTAAATAATTTTAAAATATTAAAAAATGCTATGCAACGTTATTTTATTGCATTTTTTTACGATTCAAGGCATTTTAAGGATTTTCTGAAAAACTATTTTTTAGATAAAATATACCTATGAGCAAGCCTCCACAAAAAAAAATCATAAAATTTCGCTTACTTTTCTCATAAATTTCAATTGCAGTAGAAATTCTATTTAAAAGTTTGATAATCTAAGTATTTTAGCTAAAAAATGAGTTTTGACAGAAAAGCCCTCAAACCGCTCTAAAATGTCGAAATATGCAATAAAATACCATTTTAGCACATTTTTCTTAGATTTTAACGTTTCATGTATTTTTTGAAAAATAATATTAATATTCTATAATAATATTGATTTTTATAGATTGTTTAAGTGATTTTTAAAAAAATATGTAAATAATTTATAAATATGCAAAAATGCTATGAAACATTATTTTATTGCATTTTTTGACGATTCAAGGCATTTTCAAGGATTTTCTGAAAAACAATTTTTTTAGATAAAATATGGCTATGAGCAAGCTTCCTTAAAAAAAATCATAAAATTTCGCTTACTTTTCTCATAATTTTCATTTGCAGTAGAAATTTTAAAACGTCGAAATATGCAATAAAATACCATTTTAGCACATTTTTCTAAATTTTTAATATTTCATGTATTTTTTGAAAAATAATATGAAATATTGTATAATAACATTGATTTTTTAGATTTTAAAAGGTATTTTTAAAAATTATGTCAATAATTTATAAATATTCAAAAATGCTATAAAACGTTATTTTATTGCATTTTTTGAGGATTCAAGGCATTTTCAAGGATTTTCTGAAAAACTATTTTTTTTTAGATAAAATACACCACAAAAAATATTATAAAATTTCCTTATTTTTCCCATAAATTTCAATTGCAGTAGAAATTCTATTTAAAAGTTTGATAATCTAAGTATTTTAGCTAAAAAATGAGTTTTGTCAGAAAAGCACTCAAACCGCTCTAAAACGTCGAAATATGCAATAAAATACCATTTTAGCACATTTTTCTTAGATTTTATTGTTTCATGTATTTTTTGAAAAATAATATGAAATATTCTATAATAATATATATTTTTTTAGATTTTTAATGGGATTTTTTAAAAATATGTAAATAATTTATAAATATTAAAAAATACTATAAAACGTTATTTTATTGCATTTTTTGACGATTCAAGGCATTTTCAAGGATTTTCTGAAAAACTTTTTTTTAGATAAAATATACCTATGAGTAAGCCTCCACAAAAAAAACATAAAATTTCGCTTACTTTTCTCATATATTTCAATTGCAGTAGAAATTCTAAAACGTCGAAATAAGCAATAAAATAGCATTAATTTTTTAGATTTTTAAAGGTATTTTTTAAAAAATATGTAAATAATTTTTAAAATATTAAAAAATGATATGCAACGTTATTTTATTGCATTATTTTTACGATTCTATTTAAATTCTATTTAAAAGTTTGATAATCTAAGTATTTTAGGTAAAAAATGAGTTTTGTCAGAAAATCACTGAAACTGCTCTAAAACGTCGAAATATGCAATAAAATACCATTTTTGCACCTTTTTCTTAGATTTTAATGTTTCATGTATTTTTGAAAAATAATATGAAATATTCTATAATAATATTGATTTTTATAGATTTTAGCTAAAGATTTTAAAAATATGTAAATAATTTATAAATATTAAAAATGCTATAAAAATGCTATAAAAATTTTTATTGCATTTTTGACGATTCAAGGCATTTTCAAGCATTTTCTGAAAAACTATTTTTTTAGATAAAATATACCCATGAGTAAGCCTCCTTAAAAAAAAATCATAAAATTTCCTTACTTTTCCCATAAATTTCAATTGCAGTAGAAATTCTATTTAAAGTTTGATAATCTAAGTATTTTACTAAAAATGAGTTTTGTCAGAAAGCACTCAAACTGCTCTAAAACGTCGAAATATGCAATAAAATACCATTTTAGCACATTTTCTTAGATTTTAATGTTTCATGTATTTTTGAACAATAATATTAATATTTTTATAATATTGATTTTTTAAATTTTTAAGGGGTTTTTTAAAAATATTAAAAAATTTTTAAATATTTAAAAAACCATAAACATTATTTTTTTGCATTTTTTTTACGATTCAAAAAATTTTCAAGGATTTTCTGAAAACATTTTTTTTGATAAAAAATAGCTTGAGCAAGTTCCTTAAAAATAAAAATTTTCCTTTTTTTCCCAAAATTTCAATTGCAGAAATTCTATTTAAAGTTTGATATTTTATTTTAGCTAAAAAAATTTTTTGAAAAACCCAAACTGCTTAAAACTGAAAAATGAATAAAATACCATTTTAGACATTTTTTTTTAATTTTTTTTGTTTATGTATTTTTTGAAAAAAAAATGAAAAATTTATAATAAAATTGATTTTTTTAAATTTTTTAAGGATTTTAAAAAAATGTAAATATTTTTTAAATATTAAAATTTTAAAAGTTTTTTTTTGCATTTTTGACGATTCAAAATTTTTTAAAAGGGTTTTTAAAAAAATATTTTTTTGATAAAAATATATGAGGCCTTCCCCAAAAAAAATAAAAATTTTTTATTTTCCCCCAAAATTTCAACAGAAATTCATTTAAATTTGATAAATTTCTAAAAAAAGTTTTTTTAGAAAGACTAAAAACCCCAAAACGTAAATATGCAAAAATACCCTTTTTTTTCAGATTTTAATGCAGTTTTTTTAAAAATAATATGAAATATTTAAATAAAG
>WNWK01048200.1:0-13644 GCA_009830355.1 Cherax destructor
AAATGATACAAAGAAATCGCAACTACAACTATAAAAGCATACGAAAAACACTGCAAAATCGCTGTTTTAATAAAAATTACGGTCTCAGTTTTTTCTTTTACGCACTGTGTGCTGCAGGATTTGTTTTATGTAGTGCACATTTACCACATAAATGTATTCTCTCATATCTAGGCCCAAATTTACTGCTCACAGCTTATCTGAGTGAGCTGAGCTCATGGCGTAAAACTACGGTTTGGACCCTCAAAGCCGTAGAACTACGGCACGGACCCTGAAAGGGGTAAGGCTGTCTGAAATACTCAGCATAACCATGGCTTTCCTCTATAGCAATATAGTGTATACAACCTATTCTATCACTGTCTTTCTAGAAGTCTGTTGGACATTACAGCTCAGATTTATCTATGATGTGCTGCTGGAGTGTGAGCAAGGTAACATTTGTGAAGGAATTCCAGGGAAACTGGTTATCCGGACTTGAGTCCTGGAGGTGGGAAGCACAGTGTCTGCTCTCTGAAGGAGGGATGAGGATGTTGCAGTTTGGAAGGTTATCTGAACTCTGATGTCAGCACACTTCTGGCAAGACAGTATTGGAATGAAGGTGAATGGGTTTCTTTCTACAGGTTACCCTGCCTTGGCAGGAGACAGTCATTGAGGTAAATAAAAAAATATATTTTTAACACAGTCTGTCTCCCACCAAGGCAGGGCAACCTGAAAAACACTTTCACCATCATTCACACTATAATTTTATTTCTCCTCACCATGCAGACAAATGACAACAGGCAACTTTCTAAACTGGTGGATCAGCTGTCTTGCAACGTGGAGGAACTGGAGATGAAGATAGAACGAAGCCACACTGAAGAAGTGGACACATCGCAGCTGCTTGCCGCCATGCAGAGTGACAAGGTTGCTGCTGCTCGTGCCCTTACTCAAAATAAACAGCTTAAAGAGCAGCTGGAAGAACTACAGAGCGGTTTTATTATAATGGTAAGTAAAGGCTTCATGCAGAATGAAAGTTACAATATCATGGCTGGATTATTATTAATATAATCAGGGGCAAGTTAGCGATTGAATTATGACACTTGTTTCTCTTTTTGGGGGTCACTTTATCTCAGTGGGAGACACCAGTGTGTTCACCACTGGTGAACACCATCTAGGTTGAGGATTGATTACCTCATCTTCTACTGTCTCCAGTTTCAACTCCTTCAAATAACCTTTGTACTGAATTGATAAAGACACTGGCTGGCAAAACATCTTCATAATAAAGATACCCAAGTGTTGTACATATGTCTTATTCATTGTTTATTATTATTATTAATATGGGTTATTCAGCACACGATGTGGTAGAGGCTGGATCCCACATATGCTAATTGAAGACACTACTAAACATACATATTTGTGATAATGTTGAGAGAAACAAATTAGATTTACATTGTCTAAATTTTCTATACATATTAAGCTTATTGCATTAAATTTTTCAGAGTAACAAGAAACTAGAGCTGACAGAAAAGTTGGAAAAGGAATTGCATCTAAGAAAAGCTCTCAACCAGGAGATTGCAACGTTGAATGAGGATATTACAAACATGAAGTAAGTCTTCTCTTTAGTGCACTGCAAAGAAGTTGACTAACATTTAAAAACTAAAGCTGGTATTTAAGTCACTTAATCAGCTACAAGTCTTAAGTTTTTAATTCCACACTGGTAATAAGTAGCTGTTACACTTGTACTGTCATGAAAATAAGTTATACTTGTGCACTCTCATGAAAAATAAGTTATACATGTACACTTTGTCATGAAAAATTAGTCACACTGTCATGAAAAATAAGTTATACATGTACACTGTCATGAAAAAATTAGTCACAGTGCTGTAGCTGGAACCATTCACAACTCAGACGATATATCTCAGTTTGTGGGTTAGTTTTGATCTTTACTCTGTCATTGAGGGTCAGAATCCATGCACTTAAAATATCTGTGCGAAATTTAGTTAAATTTCTAGTTTTTCTATACTGGGAGTGGGATGAGGCTTAGGCTGAGTTTTAGTAACATTACGGTGTTCTGTAACTGGGTTGTTAGTGTACTCAGCTCACACACTGAGGTCTGTGGTTTGATCACCGGTACAGGTGGAAACATTAGGATGTGTTTCCTTAAGACACCTGCTGTCCCCGTTTACCTGGGTGTTAGTCAACTGGTGTGAGTCGCATCCTGGGAACAAAATTAACCTAATTTCCTCAAACATAACCAGGGACTTTCTATATACATAGTATGACATTGATCAACTATGGTCTGTATAAGCAAACAAAGCTGAAGGGGGTAGGCGAGTTTCAGTGGGGAGAAATAAATGGGATTAAGTCAGGAGTATCTGAGAGAGTTAGAGCTAAGGAAGGGGTAGCAATAATGTTGAAGGATCAGTTATGGAAGGAGAAGAGGAATATAAATGTGTAAATTCAAGGATTATGTGGATTAAAAATAAGGTCGGATGCGAAAAGTGGGTCATAATAGCGTGTATGCACCTGGAGAAGAGAGGAGTGTAGAGGAGAGAGAGATTTTGGGAGATGTTAAGCGAATGTATAGGAACTTTTGAACCAAGTGAGAGAGTAATTGTGGTAGGGGACCTAAATGCTAAAGTAGGAGAAACATGTAGAGAGGGTGTGGTAGGTAAGTTTGTGGTGCCAGGTGTAAATGATAATGGGAGCCCTTTGATTGAACTTTGTATAGAAAGGGGTTTAGTTATAGGTAATACATATTTTAAGAAAAAGAGGATAAATAAGTATACAAGATATGATGTAGGGCGTAATGACAGTAGTTTGTTGGACTATGTATTGGTAGATAAAAGACTGTTGAGTAGACTTCAGGATATACATGTTTATAGAGGGGCCACAGATATATCAGATAACTTTTTAGTTATAGCTACAGTGGGAGTAAAAGGTAGATGGGATACAAGGAAAATAGAATCAGTAAGTAAGAGAGGTGAAGGTTTATAAACTAAAAGAGGAGGCAGTTAGGGTAAGATATAAACAACTATTGGAGGATAGATGGGCTAGTGAGAGTGTAGGCAATGGGGTCGAAGATGTATGGGGTAGATTTAAAAATGTAGTGTTAGAGTGTTCAGCAGAAGTTTGTGGTTACAGGCGAGTGGGTGCGGAGGGAAGAAGAGCGATTGGTGGAATGATAATGCAAAGAGAGTAGTAAGGGAGAAAAGTTAGCATATGAGAGGTTTTACAAAGTAGAAGTGATGCAAGGAGGGAAGAGTATATGGAGAGAAAAAAAGAGGTCAAGAGATGGTGAAGCAATGTAAAAAGAGAGCAAATGAGAGAGTGGGTGAGATGTTATCAACAAATTTTGTTGAAAATAAGAAAAGTTTTGGAGTAAACACTTGTAGACCAAGTGTTTACAGTGAACATATAGGTGAACAGTATTTGGATAAGAGTAAAGATGTTTTTGTGGCATTTATGGATTTGGAAAAGGCGTATGATAGGGTAGATAGGGGGCAATGTGGCAAATGTTGCAGGTGTATGGAATAGGAGGAAGGTTACTGAAAGCAGTGAAGAGTTTTATGAGGATAGTGAGGCTCAGGTTAGAGTGTGTAGGAGGGAAGGGGATGTGTGATGTCACCGTGGTTGTTCAATATATTTATAGATGGGGTTGTAAGAGAAGTGAATGCGAGGGTCTTGGCAAGAGGTGTTGGGCTAAAAGATAAAAAGCAAATACAAAGTGGGAGTTGTCACAGTTGCTTTTGCTGATGACACTGTGCTTTAGGAAATTCTGAAGAGAAGTTGCAGAGGTTGGTGTATGAATTTGGTAGGGTGTGTAAAAGAAGAAAATTGAAAGTGAATATAGGAAAGAGTGAGGTGATGAGGATAACAAAAAGAATAGGTGACGAAAGATTGGATATCAGATTGGAGGGAGAGAGTATGGAGGAGGTGAATGTATTCAGATATTTGGGAGTGGACATGTCGCCGGATGGGTCTATGAAGGATGAGGTGAATCATAGAATTGATGAGGGAAAAGGGTGAGTGGAGCACTTGGAGTCTGTGGAGACAAAGAACCTTGTCCATGGAAGTAAAGAGGGAATGTATGAGAGTATAGTTATACCAACGCTCTTATATGGGTGTAAAGCATGGGTGATGAATGTTGCAACGAGGAGAAGGCTGGAGGCAGTGGAGATGTCATGTCTGAGGTCAATGTGTGGTGTGAATATAATGCAGAGAATTCGGAGTTTGGAAATTAGAAGGAGGTGCGGGATTACCAAAATGATTGTCCAGAGAGCTGAGGAGGGGTTGTTGAGGTGGTTTGGACATGTAGAAAGAATGGAACGAGACAGAGTGACTTCGAGAGTGTATAAATCTGTAGTGGAGGGAAGGCGGGTAGGGTCGGCCTAGGAAAGGTTGGAGGGAGGGGTAAAGGAAGTTTTGTGTGCGAGGGCTTGGACTTCCAGCAAGCATGTGTGAGCGCATTTGATAGGAGTGAATGGAGGCGTATGGTTTTAATACTTGACGTGCTGTTGGAGTGTGAGCAAAGTAACATTTATGAAGGATTCAGGAAACCGGCAGGCCGGACTTGAGTTCTGGAGATGGGAAGTACAGTGCCGGCACTCTGAAGGAGGGTGTTAATGTTGCAATTTTATAACTGTAGTGTAAAGCACCCTCTGGCAAGACAGTGATGGAGTGAATGATGATGAAAGTTTTTCTTTTTCGGGCCACCCTGCCTTGGTGGGAATCGGCCGATGTGTTAATAAAAAAAAAAAAATAATAAGTTGAGGAAGCCTAGGGAACAAATGGATTTGACAGTTAAAAATAGGAGAGGAGAGTTATTAAATGGAGAGTTAGAGGTATCGGGAAGATGGAGGGAATATTTTGATTTGTTAAATGTTGATGAAGACAGGGAAGCTGTGATTTCGTGTATAGGGCAAGGAGGAATAACATCTTGTAGGAGTGTGGAAGAACCAGTTGTGAGTGTGGGGGAAGTTCGTGAGGCAGTGGATAGAATGAAAGGGGGTAAGGCAGCTGGGATTGATGGGATAAAGATAGAAATGTTAAAATCAGGTGGGTATATAGTTTTGGAGTGGTTAGTGCTATTATTTAATAAATGTATGGAAGAGGGTAAGGTACCTAGGGATTGGCAGAGAGCGTGTATTGTTCCTTTGTATAAAGGCAAAGGGGACAAAAGAAGAGTGCAAAAATTATAGGGGAATAAGGTAGTAGGTTGGTAGGTAGGTAGTAGGTTGGTAGACAGCAACCACCCAGGGAGGTACTACCGTCCTGCCAGGTGACTGTGAAACAGAAACCTGAAACTGTTTTGCATGATGGTAGGATTGCTGGTGTCTTTTTTTCTGTCTCATAAACACGCTGGATAACAGGTATATCTAGCTACTTCTACTTACACTTTAGGTCACACTACACTGGCATACACATGCATATATATACATACACACATCTAGGTTTTTCTTCTTTTTCTTAATAGCTCTTGTTCTTTTTATTTTCTCTATTGTCCATGGGGAAGTGGAAAAGAATCTTTCCTCCGTAAGCAATGCGTGTCGTATGAGGCGACTAAGATGCCGGGAGCAATGGGCTAGTAACCCCTTCTCCTGTACAAATCTACTAAAAACGAGAAAAAGAAAACTTTATAAAACTGGGTTGTCTGAATGTGCGTGGATGTAGTGCGGATGATAAGAAAGAGATGATTGCCAATGTTATGAATGAAAAGAAGTTGGATGTCCTGGCCCTAAGCGAAACAAAGCTGAAGGGGTAGGCGAGTTTCAGTGGGGAGAAATAAATGGGATTAAGTCAGGAGTATCTGAGAGAGTTAGAGCTAAGGAAGGGTAGCAATAATGTTGAAGGATCAGTTATGGAAGGAAAAGAGGAATATGAATGTGTAAATTCAAGGATTATGTGGATTAAAATAAGGGTCGGATGCGAAAAGTGGGTCATAATAAGCGTGTATGCACCTGGAGAAGAGAGGAGTGTAGAGAGAGAGAGAGATTTTGGGAGATGTTAAGCGAATGTATAGGAACTTTTGAACCAAATGAAGAGTAATTGTGGTAAGGACCTAAATGCTAAAGTGGGAGAAACATGCAGAGAGGGTGTAGTAGGTAAGTTTGGGGTGCCAGGTGTAAATGATAATGGGAGCCCTTTGATTGAACTTTGTATAGAAAGGGGTTTAGTTATAGGTAATACATATTTTAAGAAAAAGAGGATAAATAAGTATACAAGATATGATGTAGGGCGTAATGATAGTAGTTTGTTGGACTATGTATTGGTAGATAAAAGACTGTTGAGTAGACTTCAGGATGTACATGTTTATAGAGGGGCCACAGATATATCAGATCACTTTTTAGTTATAGCTACAGTGGGAGTAAAAGGTAGATGGGATACAAGGAAAATAGAATCAGTAAGTAAGAGAGAGTGAAGGTTTATAAACTAAAAGAGGAGGCAGTTAGGGTAAGATATAAACAACTATTGGAGGATAGATGGGCTAGTGAGAGTGTAAGCAATGGGGTTGAAAATGTATGGGGTAGATTTAAAAATGTAGTGTTAGAGTGTTCAGCAGAAGTTTGTGGTTACAGGCGAGTGGGTGGGAGGAAGAGGAGCGATTGGTGGAATGATGATGTAAAGAGAGTAGTAAGGAGAAAAGTTAGCATATGAGAGGTTTTACAAAGTAGAAGTGATGCAAGGAGGGAAGAGTATATGGAGAGAAAAGAGAGGTTAAAAGAGTGGTGAAGCAATGTAAAAGAGAGCAGATGAGAGAGTGGGTGAGATGTTATCAGCAAATTTTGTTGAAAATAAGAAAAGTTTTGGAATGAGATTAATAAGTTGAGGAAGCCTAGAGAACAAATGGATTTGACAGTTAAAAATAGGAGAGGAGAGTTATTAAATGGAGAGTTAGAGGTATCGGGAAGATGGAGAGAATATTTTGAGGAGTTGTTAAATGTTGATGAAGACAGGAAGCTGTGATTTCGTGTGTAGGGCAGGAGGAATAACATCTTGTAGGAGTGTGGAAGAGCCAGTTGTGAGTGTAGGGAAGTTCGTGAGGCAGTGGGTAGAATGAAAGGGTAAGGCAGCTGGGATTGATGGGATAAAGATAGAAATGTTAAAAGCAGGTGGGGATATAGTTTTGGAGTGGTTGGTGCTATTATTTAATAAATGTATGGAAGAGGGTAAGGTACCTAGGGATTGGCAGAGAGCGTGATTGTTCCTTTGTATAAAGGCAAAGGGGACAAAAGAGAGTGCAAAAATTATAGGGGAATAAGTCTGTTGAGTGTACCTGGTAAAGTGTATGGTAGAGTTATTATTGAAAGAATTAAGAGTAAGACAGAAAGTAGGATAGCAGATGAACAAGGGGGCTTTAGGAAAGGTAGGGGGTGTGTAGACCAAGTGTTTACAGTGAAACATATAGGTGAACAGTATTTGGATAAGGGTAAAGATGTTTTTGTGGCATTTATGGATTTGGAAAAGGCGTATGATAGGGTAGATAGGGGCAATGTGGCAGATGTTGCAGGTGTATGGAATAGGAGGAAGGTTACTGAAAGCAGTAAAGAGTTTTTATGAGGATAGTGAGGCTCAGGTTAGAGTGTGTAGGAGGGAAGGGACTATTTCCCAGTAAAAGTGGGCCTTAGACAAGGATGTGTGATGTCACCGTGGTTGTTCAATATATTTATAGATGGGGTTGTAAGAGAAGTGAATGCGAGGGTCTTGGCAAGAGGTGTTGGGCTAAAAGATAAAGAAGCAAATACAAAGTGGGAGTTGTCACAGTTGCTTTTGCTGATGACACTGTGCTTTTGGGAGATTCTGAAGAGAAGTTGCAGAGGTTGGTGGATGAATTTGGTAGGGTGTGTAAAAGAAGAAAATTGAAAGTGAATATAGGAAAGAGTAAGGTGATGAGGATAACAAAAAGAATAGGTGACGAAAGATTGGATATCAGATTGGAGGGAGAGAGTATGGAGGAGGTGAATGTATTCAGATATTTGGGAGTGGACATGTCGGCGGATGGGTCTATGAAGGATGAGGTGAATCATAGAATTGATGAGGGAAAAGGGTGAGTGGAGCACTCGGAGTCTGTGGAGACAAAGAACCTTGTCCATGGAAGTAAAGAGGAATGTATGAGAGTATAGTTATACCAACGCTCTTATATGGGTGTGAAGCATGGGTGATGAATGTTGCAACGAGGAGAAGGCTGGAGGCAGTGGAAATGTCATGTCTGAGGTCAATGTGTGGTGTGAATATAATGCAGAGAATTCGGAGTTTGGAAATTAGGAGGAGGTGCGGGATTACCAAAACGATTGTCCAGAGAGCTGAGGAGGGGTTGTTGAGGTGGTTTGGACATGTAGAGAGAATGGAACGAGACAGAGTGACTTCGAGAGTGTATAAATCTGTAGTGGAGGGAAGGCGGGGTAGGGTCGGCCTAGGAAAGGGTGGAGGGAGGGGGTTAAGGAAGTTTTGTGTGCGAGGGGCTTGGACTTCCAGCAAGCATGTGTGAGCGTATTTGATAGGAGTGAATGGAGGCATATGGTTTTTAATACAGTCATCCCTCGGTTTTCGATTTTAATCCGTTCCAGATGGATCGGCTAAAACCAAAATCGGCGAAAACCAAAACTATTTTCCCCATAAGAAATAATGGAAATTCAATTAATCCGTTCCAGAAACCCAGAAGTTTGGAAAAAAATTTGGGGGCCTTAAAGATAGATTTACATGCACAAATGAATGAACTGAATGTGGCACTTACCTTTATTGAAGACTGATGTTGCTGAATGGGAGAGATGGAAGAGGGAGAGGAAGAGACCTAATTTTTGGAAGGAGAATCCCCTCCATAAGGACTCTAGGTACCAAGTCCTTATCCGGGGTCTCCCATGCCTGCTCCTCCCCTGCCTGCTACACCCTGCCTCACCCTCGCCTGCCATCTCATGCTCCTCCTCCTCTGCTACCTCCCTGCATACACTGCTACACTCCCTGCACTCTACACTCCCTGCACTCCGCCTGCTACACTCCCTGCATACATGCTACACTCCCTGCATACATGCTACACTCCCTGCATACATGACACTCCTGCATACTGCTACACTCCCTGCATACTGCTACACTCCCTGCATACCTGCTACATCCCTGCATACCTGCTACCTCTGCACTGCTACACTCCCTGCATACCTGCTACACTCCCTGCATACACTGCTACACTCCTGCATACCTGCTACACTCCCTGCATACCTGCTACACTCCCTGCATACCTGCTACACTCCCTGCATACCTGCTACACTCCCTGCATACACTGCTACACTCCCTGCATACCTGCCTCAACTCTCCCTGCATACCTGCTACACTCCCTGCATGCCATGCTACACTCCCTGCATACATGCTACACTCCCTGCATGCATGCTACACTCCCTGCATGCATGCTACACTCCTGCATGCATGCTACACTCCTGCATGCATGCTACACTCCCTGCATGCATGCTACACTCCTGCATGCATGCTACACTCCCTGCATGCATGCTACACTCCTGCATGCATGCTACACTCCCTGCATGCATGCTACACTCCCTGCATGCATGCTACACTCCCTGCATGCATGCTACACTCCCTGCATGCATGCTACACTCCCTGCATGCATGCTACACTCCCTGCATGCATGCTACTCACCTCCGCATGCATGCTACACTCCTGCATGCATGCTACACTCCTGCATGCATGCTACACTCCCTGCATGCATGCTACACTCCCTGCATGCCTGCTACACTCCCTGCATGCCTGCTACACTCCCTGCATGCTGCTACACACTCCCTGCATGCCTGCTACACCCGCATGCTGCACCCATCCCACCCTGCATGCCTGCTACACTCCCTGCATGCCTGCTACACTCCCTGCATGCCTGCTACACTCCCTGCATGCCTGCTACACTCCCTGCATGCCTGCTACACTCTCCCCTCCGCATGCCTGCTACCTCCCCTGCATGCCTGCTACACTCTCTGCATGCCTGCTACACTCCCTGCATGCCTGCTACACTCCCTGCATGCCTGCTACACTCTTAAACTCCATCGTGTTTCTCACTTTCACTATCATATTTTTCTATTATTTCTTTCTTCATTTCTACAGTGTTCCTCACTTTCTTTACTAAAGAAGTGGCACTAGGAGCTTTCTTTGGGCCCATGGTAGCTTATTTAGTAGTCACACACAATATTCAAGGCCCAAAAACAATGAATTGTTAATAAATGTTTTGTATAAACATCTGGGGTGATGTTCACTCAAGTGTAAACAATGCTAGACTGCGTGACAATGTGCGTGGGAGGTGCGTGGGTGGCGGGCCTACGGCCTTTGTGTGTGCGCAGCACTGGTGGACAGGTCCCATACGGTCGGCGAAAACTAAAACAATCAGCGAAAACTAAGACAAATTTTCCCTGAAAAAAGTCGGTGAAAACCAAAATCGGCGAAAACTGGGACAAGCGAAAACCAAGGGATGACTGTACTTGACGTGCTGTTGGAGTGTGAGCAAAGTAACATTTATGAAGGGATTCAGGGAAACCGGCAGGCCGGACTTGAGTTCTGGAGATGGGAAGTACAGTGCTGGCACTCTGAAGGAGGAGTGTTAATGTTGCAGTTTTATAACTGTAGTGTAAAGCACCCCTCTGGCAAGACAGTGATGGAGTGAATGATGATGAAAGTTTTTCTTTTTCGGGCCACCCTGCCTTGGTGGGAATCGGCCGATGTGTTAATAAAAAAAATAAAAAAAAAATAAGTCTGTTGAGTGTACCTGGTAAAGTGTATTGTAGAGTTATTATTGAGTAAGACAGAAAGCAGGATAGCAGATGAACAAGGGGGCTTTAGGAAAGGTAGGGGGTGTGTAGACCAAGTGTTTACAGTGAAACATATAGGTGAACCGTATTTGGATAAGGGTAAAAAGGTTTTTGTGGCATTTATGGATTTGGAAAAGGCGTATGATAGGGTGGATAGGGGGCAATGTGGCAGATGTTGCAGGTGTATGGAATAGGAGGTAGGTTACTGAAAGCAGTGAAGAGTTTTATGAGGTAGTGAGGCTCAGGTTAGAGTGTGTAGGAGGGAAGGGGGACTATTTCCCAGTAAAAGTGGGCCTTACACAAGGATGTGTGATGTCACCGTGGTTGTTCAATATATTTATAGATGGGGTTGTAAGAGAAGTGAATGCAAGGGTCTTGGCAAGAGGTGTGGGGTTAAAAGATAAAGAATTAAATACAAAGTGGGAGTTATCACAGTTGCTTTTGCTGATGACACTGTGCTTTTGGGAGATTCTGAAGAGAGTTGCAGAGGTTGGTGGATGAATTTGGTGGGGTGTGTAAAAGAAGAAAATTGAAAGTGAATATAGGAAAGAGTAAGGTGATGAGGATAACAAAAAGATTAGGTGACGAAAGATTGGATATCAGATTGGAGGGAGAGAGTATGGAGGAGGTGAATGTATTCAGATATTTGGGAGTGGACATGTCAGCAGATGGGTCTGTGAAGGATGAGGTGAATCATAGAATTGATGAGGGAAAAAGGGTGAGTGGAGCACTTGGGAGTCTGTGGAGACAAAGAACTTTGTCCATGGAAGTAAAGAAGGGAATGTATGAGAGTATAGTTATACCAACACTCTTATATGGGTGTGAAGCATGGGTGATGAATGTTGCAACGAGGAGAAGGCTGGAGGCAGTGGAGATGTCATGGCTGAGGTCAATGTGTGGTGTGAATATAATGCAGAGATTCGGAGTTTGGAATTAGGAGGAGGTGCGGGATTACCAAAACTATTATCCAGAGAGCTGAGGAGGGTTGTTGAGGTGGTTCAGACATGTAGAGAGAATGGAACGAGACAGAATAACTTCAAGAGTGTATAAATCTGTAGTGGAGGGAAGGCGGGGTAGGGGTCGGCCTGGGAAAGGTTGGGGGGAGGGGTAAAGGAAGTTTTGTGTGCGATGGGCTTGGACTTCCAGCAAGCATGTGTGAGCATATGTGATAGGAGTGAATGGAGACAAATGGTTTTAATACTTGACGTGCTGTTGGAGTGTGAGCAAAGTAACATTTATGAAGGGATTCAGGAAACCGGCAGGCCGGACTTGAGTCCTGGAGATGGGAAGTACAGTGTCTGCACTCTGAAGGAGGGTGTTAATGTTGCAGTTTTATAACTGTAATGTAAAGCACCCCTCTGGCAAGACAGTGATGGAGTGAATGATGATGAAAGTTTTTTTTCGGGCCACCCTGCCTTGGTGGAATCGCCGATGTGTTAATAAAAAAATAAAAAAATTATTATTGGTATGATTATTAACTTATTTTGTATTTCTGTTGTTTCTTTTCAATGTTAACCAGGCAGCAGTTAGTCGAAAAGATAAAAGATTGCAGTCTTGAGAGAAAATGGAGAATCTCTCGGTGCACATCTGATGTCAATAAACCAAAATCAACATCAGACTGACGTAAACCAGATGATGCAGGACATGGAACAAATATCCAAGGAAAATTCAACATATGAAGAACATGGAGCAAACTAGAAGAAAAACTAAGACTATCTCAGGTAAACTAAAATAAGTTTTTGTAAGAAAAGAGTTTTTCTTCTTTTAATATTGCAAGATGGAGCCATGTTGAACTGTGTTTCTGGTTAAAAAATTTATAATAAATGGTAGTTTTTGCAAATGTACAAAAAGTGAGGTAGAGATTGATAGAAGAGTTTGGAAGGCTATATAAAGAATAGAATTGAAAGTGAATACAGAAAAGAACAAGGTTATGAGAATAAATAACATTATTCTAAAGAGAATGAGAGATTACAGGAAACAGTATAGAGGAAGTAAATGTCTGTTGATGCTTGTGAGTTAATGTCTGTGAACAATAGGACAGTGGACCCCAGGAAATCGTATTGCTCCCAACTTGAACAATTATGTAAGTATTATTGTAAGTGCTTTTGTAAGTGTATTTTTGGGGTCTGAAACGGACTAATCTAATTTACATTTGTCCTTATGGGAACAAATTCGTTCGTAACGGCACTAGAACAGCATTCTGAGCATATGTCCGATTTCCGGGATCCACTGTATATTGCAGAAGCCATGAGGAAAGAAGTTGCAGGAGTGTTGAGAAATCTGTGGAAAAAGATTCAGTGGATGCAACAGGAAAACGTTTTTATATTAACACATGCCATTTCCCACCAAGGCAGGGTGGCCTGACAAGAAAAACTTTCATCATCACCACTCCATCACTGTCTTGCCAGAGGCGTGCTTGCACTACAGCTATAAAACTGTAACATTAACACCCCTCCTTCAGAAAATGTATCGGAGTATAATGGTGTAGATACATTTATATGGGAGTGATGCAGTGGAGATTTTTTTAACATCAGCTGTTCTCCATCAGGGCCAAGTGACCTGAAAAAGAAGAAACAAAAGTTTTTCTTCTTTTACATTTTAATTTATACAGGAGAAGGGTTACTATCCCTTGTTCCTGGCATTTTAGTTGCTTTGTATGACACACATGGCTTATGGAGGAGGTATTTTCCTCCACTTTTCCATGGAGGAGCAGTGAGAGATGTTTTGTGTTAAATTAGTAGTGGTACCCAAGTTTCGGCCATAATTCATTCCAGAAGGCTGTTCAAGTGCCGTTATGAACGAATTTGTTCCTATAAGGAATAATGTAACTTAGATTAGTCCGTTTCAGACCCCCCAAAAAAACACACAAAAGCTT
>WNWK01048201.1:0-13644 GCA_009830355.1 Cherax destructor
GAGAGAGGGTATTGATGTTTGTTTCCTCCAAGAACACAATTATAGATGTGGTAGGAATTGAAGTTAAAGGGATTTAATTTATATACAGGAAGTTCGGAACTTTTCAAGGGAGGGGCTTTGGTAGGTATTAGGAATCCTGCCCTTTTCATTTGAGGTCGTGGGAGGAGGTAGGAGGGGAGCGGATTGTAAGAGATGATGGGGTTTGGGGTGACATCTCGGTTTG
Source organism: Cherax destructor (assembly GCA_009830355.1). Lineage (NCBI taxonomy): Eukaryota > Metazoa > Arthropoda > Malacostraca > Decapoda > Parastacidae > Cherax > Cherax destructor. The sequence continues at coordinate 224 of WNWK01048201.1, forward strand.
TTTTCTGGGTGTGTATATGCCAGCGGTTAATGTGCCTAGTATCAAGGGGGATTTCGTGAGGGATTATTTAGTTTATGCATTAAGGGGTCTTCCTGCGGTAACGGTGATCGTGGGAGACTGGAATTGTGTTATTAGGAGGAATGACGTAGAACCGAGAGGAGCAGGTTGTGTGCTAGCAGTGTTGAGGGACTTGTTAGGGGCAGTTGGGGTTAGGGATGTAGTAGATGGTAGACAGGTTATGGTAGAACATACGTTTATTCAGAAAGGATATGCAGCACGGTTGGATAGGGTGTACGTGTCTTCAAGTATAAATGTGAAAGAGGTGCATAATATAGATGTTGGGTTTTCAGATCATAGGGGTGTGGTGGCTGTGTTGGGGTGGGTGGGTGCTGTTAAATATTATTCGGACTTGTGGAGGTTGAATGTTAGTTTGCTGAGAAGAGAGGGGGATCGTGAGGGTTTCGAGGCATGGTGGGAGGGGTTCTGGGGTGGGGGTAGGGGCATTTGTGACATTGGGAAGTGGTGGAATTTGATGGCAAAGGAGGCAGTGAGAGGTTATTATAGGCGTGAAGGGGTTGAGGAGGCTAGGTATAGGTATGGGTTACAGGGATATTTGGAAGGGAGGTTACGGGATTGTTATAGTGGTGGAGGAGGAGGGTGTCATCAACAGGATATAGCGTATCTTAAGGGTAGACTAAAGGATATTCAGAATGAAGTTTTTAGGGCGATAAGGGTTCGTAGTCAATTAGAAGAGGTGTTATGGGGTGATAGGCCATCGGGTACTGTTTTGAGGAGATTTAGGACACGTAGAACAGGCATGACAATAACGGCGTTGAAGGTAGAGGAGGAGATTGGGGGTTATCATACAGGTCAGGTGTTAAGAACTACGGATGGGATGTGTGCTTATGCGAGGTATTGGTTTCAGAATAAGTTCATGGGTAGAGTGAGGGATGAGGTTTGTAGGGGGATTGTGTTAGAGAGCATTCAGGAGAGATTAGGGGAGGAGGATAGGAAGGGGTTAGGTGGAAGAATAACGATTGAAGAGGTATGGCAAGCAGTGCAAGGGTACCAGTGGTACTAACCAAACACAAAGAAAGACCAAACATCCCAAATGGTAACTCCTGCTTCATATTTGCAAATATTCAGGGTCTGAAATCAAATAAAAATGACAAAGTTAGTTATGTTAGTGGACTCCTATCAGAAGCAAATGCCATGTTTGGAGCATTTACAGAAACACATACAAGGGATGTTTTGGACGGAGAGATTCAGATAGAAAACTATAACATGTATAGATGTGATAGAATTAATAGGTCACAGGGAGGAGTAGGACTCTATATAAAAGATACTCTCTGTTGCACAGAAGTTTTGAACGCTACGAATGATATAGTAGAAATCCTCGGCATTAAAGTGGAAAATAAGAATCTAGTAATTATCCTAGTATACAAACCACCATCAGCAACTGCGGAGGAATTCACAGAGCAGTTAAAGAAGATAGATAGCTATCTGGATAGGCTAAAGAATCCCACCCCAAACATTTTAATCCTTGGAGATTTTAATCTCCTCATGTAAAATGGAAGATGAGGCACCATAATGTTATACCAGAAATAACTCCTGGAAGCACCCTGGCTCAACAGGCACATACCAGGGAACTAATGAGGCTTTGTGAAAAGTACTCACTAAACCAACAGATAATTGATCCCACTAGAAATGAAAATACCCTGGATTTGATATTCACAAACAACGAGGAATTAATCAGAGACATAACAGTTACAAAAACAATATACTCTGATCATAACATCATAGAAGTTCAAACTAGTATTAACTCAGGGTTAGGGAACTGCGACACTAATGTTAGAGACGGAATGTTCAGTAAGTTTAATTTTAATAACCATAGAATTGACTGGGAAAAAATAAACCAAGAGCTATCAGACATATCATAGGAATCAGACATGAGCACCCTAAATCCCCACCAGTGCCTAGAGAAGCTGAATACAGAAGCATACAAGGTATGTATGAAACACGTACCATTGAGGAAACCCCGAAGAAGATCAGATATAGAGAGAGAGCGTAGGAGATGGTACAGGAGAAGAAAACGGGTTACTGAATTGCTGAAAAACACAGTTATGTTGCAACAGAAGAGAGATAGCCTTAACCGAGAGATCACGGAATTAGAGCAAAACTTAAGATGTCATACCTGACAGAAGAAGTACAAAGGGAACAAAGAGCCATACAGGATATTGCAAGAAACCCAAAATATTTCTACTCCTATGCAAAATCCAAGCTAAGAACTACCTGTAGAATTGGACCATTATTGAGAGGAGATTCGTATACGGACGATGAACAGGAAATGAGTGAAATTCTAAAAGAACAGTATGAGTCAGTGTTCAGCAACCCACTAAATGACAGCAAGGTAGAAAATGCAGAAATATTTTTCACTCCAGCAGAAGGCTGCGCAGACCACCTAACCGACATTAGTACAAATCCCATAGATTTCGAAAAAGAAATGGCCAACATGCCCACTCACTCAGCACCTGGACCAGATTCATGGAATGCTTTATTTATAAAGCAGTGCAAAGTACCATTAGCAAGAGCCCTTAGTATTCTGTGGAGAAAGAGCTTAGATCTAGGTGAAATTCCAGAGGCCTTAAAGAGTGCAGACATAGCTCCTTTGCATAAGGGAGGTAGTAGAGCACTAGCTAAAAATTACAGACCAGTAGCCCTCACTTCTCACATCATAAAAATCTTTGAAAGAGTGATGAGACGGCAGATCACAAAGTTCATGGACCAGCACAACCAACATAACCCGAACCAGCATGGCTTTAGAGCGGGTCAATCATGCCTGTCACAGCTGCTGAACCATTATGACAGAATTACGGAGGCATTGGAGGACGACCAAAACGCAGATGTGATTTACACAGATTTTGCAAAGGCGTTTGACAAATGCGATCATGGAGTGATAGCGCACAAAATGAGGGCCATAGGCATTACGGGGAAGGTAGGCAGATGGATTTTTGAGTTCCTAACACAAAGAACACAAAACGTAGTAGTGAACAGGGCAAGATCCAGCATCAGCGAGGTCAAAAGCTCAGTGCCCCAAGGCACTGTCCTGGCACCTCTGCTGTTTCTCATCCTCATAGCAGACATAGATAAAAACACCCAGCACACTTTTGTATCATCATTTGCAGATGACACTAAAATAAGCATGAAAGTCACTACGGTAGAGGACACTGAAAAATTACAGGAGGACATAAGCAGGGTCTTCTAGTGGGCAGTGGAGAACAACATGACGTTCAATGGTGATAAGTTTCAGCTGCTTAGGTATGGAAAAAATGAAGAACTCAAAAGGAACACTATATACAAAACGCAAGAGGGTCACCACATAGAACGAAAGGAACACGTAAAGGACTTGGGAATAATTATGTCTGCTGATCTGTCGTTTAAAGACCATAACAAGACAAAGATCACAACAGCCAGGAAGATGACGGGGTGGGTATTGAGAACTTTCAAAACAAGGGAAATAATGCCGATGGTGACACTATTCAAATCGCTAGTGCTCCCTCACTTAGAATACTGTTCAGTGCTGACGGCCCCGTTCAGGGCAGGAGAAATAGCAGAGCTGGAACAAATCCAGAGATCGTTTACGGCTCACATTGAGCCATTGAAACATCTAAATTATTGGGAACGCCTTCAAGTCTTGAACATGTACTCATTGGAGCGGAGGAGAGAGAGATACATGATAATATATACATGGAAAGTACTTGAGGGTCTGGTCCCAAATCTGCACACTGCCATAACAACATACTGGAGTGAGAGATATGGGAGAAAGTGTAAAATAAACCCAGTGAGGAGCAGGGGTGCGGTGGGGACAATACGGGAGCACTGTATTAACATCCGGGGTCCCAGACTATTCAACATCTTACCAGAAGATATCCGAAACACGGCTGGAACCAGTGTAGAAGCCTTCAAGAGGAAACTGGACAAATATCTTCACCAGGTGCCAGATCAACCAGGCTGTGATGGATATGTGGGGCAGCGGGCCTCCAGCAGCAACAGCCTGGTTGACCAGGCAAGCACCAGACGAGCCTGGCCCATGGCCGGGATCAGAGAGTAGATACTCTCGAAACTCTTCAAAGGTATATCAAAGGTGGGGTGGATGGGTTACCTGGGGATTTCTACGTATGTCATTGGGATGTTTTGAAGGATGTTTTAGTAAAGGTGCTGAATCAAATGAAGGATAGGGGTACGATGGATGAGGTGCAGAGGACTGGAGTGGTGGTGTTAGTACCAAAAGGCAAGGACAGTGATGTTTTGAGAGGGTATAGGGCAATAACTTTGTTATGTTCTGATTACAAGATTTTTGCCAAGATATTAGCGAATAGGATGAAAAGGGTGTTGGAGAAGGTTTTAGAGGACGGTCAGTTTGGTATACCAGGACGTAGTATTAGGACGGGGCATAGAAGAATTAAGACTTTCGTGGAACAGAAGGAAGGGGGAGGGGTTCTGGGGTTAGATTGGGAAACGGCGTACAATAGTGTAAACAGGAGATGTTATATGAGAACTTAGGGAGGCAGGGTTTAGGGAAATTGTTAGGTGGGTAAGAACCTTGTATGATGGTGCCTTGGCGAGGGTCCAGGTTAATGGCAGGTTAGGGGTTCAGGTGAGGTTTGAGAGGGGTCTGAGGCAGGGTTGTCCCCTATCTCAGATCCTTTTTGGGTGTCTGCAAGACCCTTTTATAGGTTGGTTCGTGAGGGGGTATGGGATGGGGATGAAAAGTGGGGTTGTGAAACGGGCATAGTAGGTTATGTTGATGACACTAAAATTATGGTGGGGAGTAGTGAGGGTTTAGGAAATGTTAATAAGATTATAGAGGTGTTTGGAGGGGCTACTGGGATGGGCATCAATAGAGCGAAATCTAGGTTGTTGGAGGTAGGTTCGTGGGTGGGTGGGCCGTTGGGGAGTAGGGGTGGGTGGATGTGTGTTGATAGCTTAAAAATATGTAAGGTCATTTTTAGTCATAATAGTCAGTTGGCAAGGGAATTAAATTCGGAGTTAGTGGTGAACAAAGCGATAGGTAGGTTAAGTGGTTTCAGTCCTGGAGAGGTAACATTGTTACAAAGAGCAGTGGTAGTGAATGCTCTAATTTATAGTAAACTGTGGTTTGTGGCGACTGTTTATCCTCTACGGGAGTGTGACATAAGAAGGTTGACGGTAAGGGTTTATAGATACATTTGGAGCTATGGGAGGCACTGGTTGGTGCGAGAAGTAGTGACAGCGGGGGTGGCCGTAGGGGTATGGGGTTGATACCATTGGGGAGAAGGCTTCAAAGTATATACGTAAACAGGAATTTTTAGTAGGGGGAAGGGGGCAGGCGAGTGGGAGGGTTATGAGTGAGGTACGTAGGTGGTGGAATGGTAGAGATTTATTGCATTGTGAGGATATTTTGAGATACCTTTCAGTTGTCAGGGTGCCAGGTAGGGTGAAGGTGAGTAAGTTGGATAGGGTATGGGGAGAAAGAGATAGTGCAGGGATCAGGATTTATCCAATGTATAATTGGAAATTGGTGTGGTATTGGATGAAGAGGCTGCGTATACCACCTAGGTACGGAAACAGGGTATAGGTTTTTATTAGGCATTTTGACATCAAGGGCACAATTGTGGAGAATGGGCATAATAAGGAGGGGTTGTGCCTGAAATGCGGTGGGCTTGAAACTGCGTATCATGTTATTTACTTTTGTGAGGAGTTGGGGGGGTGAGGGAATGGTTTAGTGGGGTTTTGAAAAGGGTAGGGGCGGGGGGTTTGTCAACCCTTAGGGCGTTAAGTTTGGATGTTGAGGCGTGTCCTGAGGATGTAAGAAGGGCGGTGGCATATTTAGTGGTGGAGTACATTTACATCTCGTGGTGCATGAGAGAGGAGCAGGGTGCTGTCCGTATTAGAGCTATGGCGGCAGGATTCTATAGGACTAGATGTCGTAATCAAGAGGTGTATGCAGGAAGGTGGTGTAAGGCATTTTCTTTGGGTTATAGGAACCTCAATGTTGCGTTATTGTTGGGGAGGGGCGGGGGGTGAGGGACTAACATGAGAGTGTGTGTGAGGTATGGTTTTATTAGGGTAGCAATGGTGTAAGGGAAAATGAGGATGGTTTGTTGTTGATGCTTCAGGTTTCGGGTGCTCTGCTTTCAATAATAATTAAAAAAAAAAAAAAATGTTTTTGTTAATCAGTAGTTAGCGAGGTTGGCGAAAAAGGGTTGTTGGGGGAAGGGGTGGTGTTGGGAGCATAAGGGGAAGCTTGCCTGTTTTCTAACTGTCGGCGTCATCATAATCTCTTAGGGGTTTGTGAGTCAAAGCAAACCTTTGTTGACTAAATTAAAGGAAAAAACAATATATATATATATATATATATATATATATATATATATATATATATATTATATATATATATATATATATATATATATATATATATATATATTATATATATATATATATATGGAAGATCTCTATTAGAGATGGCGCCTGTGTGAGTGAGATACATGTGTTGGTGTATGGACATTGTGTCACGTATGGCAGGTGTTTGGATGTATGTTGGGTGCGTGTGTGTGGGTGGAGAAAATATTATTTTCCTTTGTGTTAACTTTTTCAGCTACCACCGGGGTAATTTTTGTGTTTTGTCTGTGTCATACACAGGGAATGTCATATGGTGGTGGTAAAACTTGAAATGTATGGGTATGGGGAGGTTTTATTTGATGTGCACCAGGTTCTAGGAGCACTGTTGTGGTATACAGCAGTAGGTTAGGTAAGGCTCCAGATTTTTGAAGAGTTAGCTTTTTGATCTTAAGTGATCGTTGAATGTAATATAGTGGTGTCTTACATTGTAATAACAGTAAATTTTGATTAATATTAGTAATGTGTGTGTAGGGTGTTGGGATTTTGTTCGAGGTGTTGTTAGGTCAAAGAAAAAAATTGTTTTGTATATAATATAGATGAGGTTTTACAGTTGCATTGAGATATGTTTTTAATAAAAAGAAAAAAAGGGGGGGAGGGGGAGTTAGGATAGTACACAATTTCAAGTTTAATAAGATGTTGTTTGTGACTTGTATTATGACTTACGTCTGATTCGAAAGGGTATTTCCTTAAAAAAGGAAAAAAAAAAAAAGGGAATGGAAGGGGGTTTACAAGTGTACATGGTAGAGCTGTAATGGTTTCATGTTATTTGGTGTATAACAGTGATGCCAGGTCTTCGGAATGTTTGGGTAAGACTTTTGCAGAGACAGTATTGTTCATGTGTGTTTATGGAATGTAATATGATTTTTAATTTTTATTAAGGCAGTTGTGGTGTTTAATTTTTGTAACATGTGTGAGCAGGGAGATGGGTGTTGAGGTGTGGTTAGGTAAAGGCAGTTTTTGTTTTGTGTATAGTTTTGTTGCAGTTTGTAGTTGTATTCTGATATTTTCCAGTAAAGATAAGACAACCTAGTAAATAGGTTAATATGAAGGAGATTGATTATATTTGTGTTTCGTTTTCTGGTAGGGTGAGGAGCTTATGTATATGTTTCAATATGCGATTTTGTCATGACATGTATTGTATGTACTGTTTTAAATAAAATATATAAAAAAAAAAAAAAAAATATGGAGCCTTATGGAGTTATGCTCTACTATACTATGCTGTCTTGACCATCCCAGTGTGCAGATCTACAAGTATGCTGATACACTGGTGTGCTGCCCTAGTACGAGGGGCGTATAATATTTTAGTGACAGAGACACTAAAAAATATTAGAGGTGCATATTTTTTGTGCTTAATGTTTCAGAGTTGTGGTTGGCTGTCTGCATTGGCAAACTGCTTAGCTAACTACCCCCTCGCTTGTTTACCTGCCGGCGTTGTGCTGGAGTACCATGGCAGAATAACGTGATCGCACCTGAGTTTGGAGATTGTCCTAACTGCATTGCTCTTTCCACAGCTGGTCATCGCTTGACCACCACCTATCTCTCCATCTCTCCTGAGATCTCTCTCGTCTCTGGATGTTTGTTCATTATTTAGACTCTGTTTTGGTAGAGTATGGTTTCACTGGTGAGTCAAAACATACTTCTTGTAAACAAACCATACCACGGGTGGGGTTCGAACCCGCGGTCACAGAGTCTCAAAACTCCAGACGCGACGTGATTTTTGACGTTTTACTGAGGTTGTGTATCGTAGTGACACTCTAAGTCAACCCAGGTCAAAAGCTATAGCTTCTGACCTATTTTGTGTGGCATCTACGCATCGTCATAGTCGGGGATTTGGTTATGCTGAACCTAGATTCAGTATTAAGGGAGTTTTATGACTTTTATGGAGGATCTGCTGATGGTCCCCAGTTAGGGTTGTTATTTTGTCTCCTTGTTCCTGACGCTGTGTTGCTGCTTCTTAAATTATTGCTGTTAACAAATGATTCGTCTTATTGTTCAAGCAAGCTATTTTGGTTGCCTTGTTGGTCAAGAAGATAGTTTATGTGAGGACGTTTAGTCAGTCACTGTTTAAGTCTAAGTCGAGTCCTAGTGAGACATAACAAATAACTTTGAGCACATACACGCTTGTATATGTTAGTATTATTGTTATACTCGATAACAACGTACCAGACGGTACTTAAGAGTCATACTCATAAGAAATCTGCCTTCAGCACTATACTACTACTGTACAAATTCCTTTTGCACTACGCGATATGTGTAGGAACTTATTTCCTAAATTATATCTAATTAATTTACTTTGATTTCGTCCACCTAGACAACTTTATTAATAAACGTCTCAATTTTTATTTCGTTAGTATCCTATCAGTTGCTATCCTATTAAAATCTATTAAAAATTATCATAATTTTAAAGGATAACTGAACCAGAATACTGACTTGGTACAAAAGCCAGAAACAGGATGAATGCTAGAGGGGGAGGCCTTCTAGTATTCTCTGGAGATGTTTATACTTTATAGATATTTTTGTAACAGGTGTTGATGCTCACTAGTACTTGTTGTTCTGTTCTGACTACAGTTCCTTTAGGCACCTGTCCATTTTTTTGTAAAGCCCTCTTTAAAGATTTTGTAAAGTTATTTGCATGATTCTTCCGTCAGCTCCGCTTCTTCCTCTACCAGTAACTCTGTTAATTTTTGACCTTTGGTTGGAGCTGGTAAGGAGGAAAAAGATACCAGCAGTGAGTTAAAGAGTTACAGCCGCTTTAAGTGGCAAGTGGTTTACAATTCAGGAAGGAAGATAAGGAAGTAATAGAGAAGATGTGAAGGTAGGAAATCGATTCTCTGTTCTCCAGGACGAGTGTACTTCAGTGGTTAGCGAGGTTAAAGGTACCACTCACTCCCCTGCTAATCAAGGTAAGAATATTCTAATTGTGGGAGACTCTCAGGTAAGATATATGCACCGTGCTTTTGTAACAGAGATAAGAAGGTCAGACAGAGGGTGTGCCTACCAGGAGCTAGTGTTGATGACATAGTCAGTAGGTTGGGAACAAGCCCATTATCTGTCTTAGTGCTAGTGGAATTGACATCGGGAAGGGCAGGAGACAGGAGCTACTGTCAGGTAGTCAGGTCTAAGGGAGGGATCCCAATCATATGTAGCATCTTGCCTAGAAGGGGAGTGGGCAATGAATAGATGTCTAGGGCAATTGGAATAAATTGCTGGCTAGACAGGTACTGCAAGGAACTTGCAATCTCATTCATTGATAACTGGGACAAATTCTATGGCAAACATGATATGTATGCAAGGGATGGGGTTCATCTCTCTGGGGCTGGAGTGGTTGCATTAGCCAATTCGATTGAGGGGGTCATTCATGACTTGTCTAGGAATTTAAACTGATACATTATAGAGGTATGGGTGTTTGTGGGAAACAATCAGGCTGCAGTACTAGGGTTGAAATCAGTAGATATTACCAGAATACCCCAGGGATATGTTTAATAGACAATATTATAAATTAAGTTGCTAGTAAAGGCAAAGCAATTGCTCAAAAAATAAAGATATATAGTAGAGGGCAAAGAGTGACTAGCTCCCTTAAGGTTTACTATACAAATAGTAGGAGTCTAAGAAATAAGATAGATGAGCTGAGATTACATGTAAGTGCAGGTAATATAGATATTATTACACATACACACACAACCTGCACATATAAAAAAGAGAGGAGCTTACGACGACGTTTCGGTCCGACTTGGACCATTTACAAAGTCACACTAACACCGGAGACCTGGTTCAACTTGAAAGATAGAGAAATGCCTTTTGAATGCAACAAACAGGGTTATAAACTATTCCACACTGATAGGGTCAACAGGAAGGGTGGTGGAGTGGCTATAGATGTCATTTAAATTGCTGTGTTAGACAAAATATAAGATTAGAAACATCGGACACAGAATCTGTTTGGCTACAGTTTCTCGAAGGAAGTGAAAAAATAATTTTGAGTATGATTTATAGGCCCCAAACCATGAAAGGGAGTGTGTTAGGCTGCTATGGGACGACATTCATAAGGCGTCTAGATATGAAAATGATGTGTTAATGGGAGATTTTAACTTTAGACAAATTGATTGGAACAATATGACAGGAAATCTTGAGTCTAGTGACTTTCTTGATACGGCTCAGGACTGCTTTTTAAAACAGTTTGTGACAGAACCAACTTGGTTCTTGCCAACAAAGAATCTCTAGTTAATTATCTTGAGGTTAATGATGAGCTTGGGGAAAGCAATCACAAATCAATTAGTTTCAATATATCACAGAATTACCCAGATAACTGCAATCAAGTCTCTGTCCCAGATTTCTGCTTGGCCCACTTTATGGAACTGAGAAATTAAATGGGTGGGCTAAATTGGGATGACCTAACTATGGGTCAGGTAGGTGGAGTTGATTGCCAATATGACGTGTTTCCAGAAATTCCAGAAATAATAAATTATGTAGAACAGGACGATGATAAACTAGACACTATTGGGTTACTTAGTGACATGGTCCTCAGACAAATACAGAAATTACAACCAAACAAATCCCCAGGCCCAGATGAACTGTTTGCGAGGGTTTTAATGGAATGTAAAGTGGAACTTAGCATACTTTTTTTCAATATATCACTACAAACTGCATAGTGCCAGACAAGTGGAAAATGGCAAATGTAATACCTATTTACAAGGCAGGTGACAGGTCCTTAGCTTCGAACTATGGACCAATATGCCTTACCACTATAGTTGGAAAATTTATGGAATCAATAATTGCCGAAGCAATTCGATGCCATCTTGAAAGGCATAAATTGATTAATGAATCTCAGCACGGTTTTACAAAGGAGGTTTCCTGTCTTACGAATTTACTAACTTTATTCACTAAGGTATTTGAGGCGGTAAATTATGGTACTGAATATGATATTGTGTATATGGACTTTAGTAAGGCTTTCAATAGAGTTCCACATCAGAGGCTATTCAGGAAACTTAAGGCACACGGAATAGGAGGAGAATTTTTTCCAGGGTAGAGGCATGATTGACAAATAATCAGCAGAGAGTTTCCATAAATGGGGAGCAATCAGAATGATGGCACGTCACAAGCGGTGTTCCACAGGGGTCAATGCTGGGCCCCTTGTTGTTCACAATTTACGTAAACGACATAGATGAGGGAATAAATAGCGATGTAAGCAATTTTGCTGATGACACCAAAATAGACCGTCCAATTCATTCTAATGAGGACATTAGAGCACTCCAGGATGATTTGAATAGACTGATGCAGTGGTCGGAGAAGTGGCAGATGCAGTTTAATGTAGACAAATGCAAAGTTCTATATGTTAAGCAGGACAATAACCATGCCACATATAAACTAAATATTGTAGATCTTGGAAAAATAAACACATAAGCAGTATAATGTGATCCTTTATTGACAAAGTTTCGCCCACGTAGTGGGCTTTATCGAGTCACAGACAGATCTACCTGGAAAATGAGTAACATGAATATATATAGGACATAGTCAGGTGGAGAATGCTGGGTCAGGTGGAGAAAGCTGCATGTGACAGTCTTAAATGTAGTGTGATAGTTTAAAACCTTGTGTGACTTAAAGGACCTGCAGTGTTCCATTCTTGAGTTCTATGTTGTATAGCGTTGAAGAAGTTTCTTGGCAATAGGTTCAGCTATGTTGTAGAAGCCGTTGTTCTGGTTGAAGTTGTTGGATATACAGATAAGTGATGATTCCAGGTCCTTTAAGTCACACAAAGTTTTAAACTATCACACTACTTTTAAGACTGTCACATGCAGCTTTCTCCACCTGACCCAGTATTCTCCACCTGACTATGTCCTATATATATTCATGTTACTCATTTTCCAGGTAGATCTGTCTGTTACTCGATAAAGCCAACTGCGTGGGCGAAACGTTGTCAATAAAGGATCACATTATACTACTTATGTGTTTATTTTTCCATTGTGTCGGTATTTTATGCCATTTATTTCCATTGTAGATCTTAATGTTACGGATTGCGAAAAAGTTTTAGGAGTTCTGGTTAGTAGTAATCTGAAACCAAGACAACAGTGCATAAGTGTTCGCAATAAAGCTAACAGAATCCTTGGCTTCATATCAAGAAGTATAAATAATAGAAGTCCTCAGGTTGTTCTTCAACTCTATATATATTTGGTTAGGCCTCATTTAGATTATTCTGCTCAGTTTTGGTCACCGTATTACAGAATGGATATAAATGCCTGGAAAACGTACAGAGGAGGATGACAAAGTTGATCCCATGTATCAGAAATCTTCCCTATGAGGATAGACTGAGGGCCCTGAATCTGCACTCTCTAGAAAGGCGTAGAATTAGGGGGGATATGATTGAGGTGTATAAATGGAAAACAGGAATAAATAAAGGGGATGTAAATAGCGTGCTGAAAATATCCAACAAGACAGGACTCGCAGCAATGGTTTCAAGTTGGAAAAGTTCAGATTCAGGAAGGATATAGGAAAGCACTGGTTTGGTAATAGAGTTGTGGATGAGTGGAACAACTCCCGAGTACCGAGTGGGTGTGAGTTAAACCTGACTAGCTTGTACTACTAGGTCAGATGCCGTGCTCCTCCCTTAGGGAATGTGACTGACCTACCTAGGTTAAGGCATTGCTTAAGCCTGTGGGAGAATTGGACTTGCCTCGCATGGGCCAGTAGGCCTGCTGAAGTGTTTCTTCTTTCTTATGTTCATATATTATTTTTAAACTTTCAGCCAGCTTTCTCCTCTCTACATATTCACTCCAAATCTTGATAAATTAGACACATATGCAACACTTGTGTGGCGAAACGTTTCCTCAATAAAGATACCCATGTGTCTAATTTATAAACTTGTCGTTCTCTGAACCATTCATTTACATCCAACTCTCCTCATTATTTCTCTAGTTTCTCTGTTCTTTGACCTTCAGAGAATTTTGTGTTGCACCATAATTATAATACAACTTTATTGTTATCTC
>WNWK01048202.1:0-13644 GCA_009830355.1 Cherax destructor
CAGCACAACACTAGGACAAGAACTTAATTGTGTAACTGTCCTTGATAGTTCAGTAACACTGAGCGGAGACCGCAAAAACACAGAGCAAGGAAAAAATGAATGTGCGAAATTTAATGTGCACTAAATGTACCCAAACTCCATGTTTTCCTCCCTTCTCCTATGACTATCATTTCTTTTATCCCTGCCACTGTTAAAAGAGCAGGTGGTGGCAGCATACTCCCAAGAGAATAGTGTGAGGGAAAAGTGGAGTATAATTGGGGGTTAAGGTTGTTCAGTCAGCAGGGGATCATTCGAGGGTTCAGCCCGTGCTTCCCCTTTTCTGGTGGAAGTAGCCTTACCTGGTGAGCAGCGGAACTGGGAGAGTCACCTCACCTCCACACTTCTCCTGATCAGGTAAGGTGATCTACCAGGTGTAGATTTTTTTGTAGTTGTTTTTATGGTTACCAGTAATGTCTTCCGTCTTAAAGCATGCTATCCTTTTTCTTTCTTAAGTGTTATGTTTGCTTACATGTGGTAACCAATTTTCTTTTCTTCTTCATCAGCTCTGCTGCTGGCCTGGTCAGCCCGTACAGACGCCGAGATTTGAAGGAGCAAGATGTACGTCTCTCTGACTTAGCTACTTTTGTCTACTCTTCCGCTTCTACGTCTTACCGTGACCAAGTGGCATAGGAGAATCCCTAACATCTGCCCAGGATAACCTTCCACCATCTCGTCTACACCCGAGACTCATCCTGGGCCTTATATTCTCCTACTCTACATCCTGCCACAACCACAACGGCCTACTTCTTTTTTTTATATATTTTAAGTAAAACTCAGAAAAATCTACTTGTATTCCTTACCCAAGAGTCTTTATTTTTTTATTTTTCCATTATTTTTTTGTTCAGGTGGAAGGCGTTCCCCTGACAATAGAATGCTACCTTCTATTCTCTCATATTCTAGTAATTTCCCCATGTTATTTGTTCTCTATATTCTCACATTTTTTGTCCATTCCGAGTCTCTACCTGAGGGAACAGACAATATGGCATCGTCTGGTGCTCTGTCGACCCCAGGGTGGGGCTCGGGTGGAAGCTGCCGCATTTCAGTAGTGTCATCTGCAAACAATATGGGTTTGAGTAGTTGTGATGCATTCGGTAGGTCATTGATGTAGATGAGGAATAGGTGTGGTCCTAGGACACTTCCTTGTGGGAATTTGTTGTGTGGAAGAGTTAGCTCCATTTGTGTACACGTATTAGCTTCTGTTACTAAGGTATGACTTGAGGTAGTTGAGTGAGTGCCCTCTTATACCGTAGTGTGATAATTTTGTGAGCAGTAAATCAAAGCTGTCGACTGTATCGAAAGCTTTGCATAAATCAATGAAGATTCCCAGTGGGACTTCTTTCTTCTCAATTGCAGTGTATATTAGCTCTAGCATGTGTATAATAAGATAAGATTTCTTCGGATTTTTAACCCCGGAAGGTTAGCCTCCCAGGATAACCCAAGAAAGTCAGTGCGTCATCGAGGACTGTCTTATTTCCATTGGGGTCCTTAATCTTGTCCCCCAGGATGCGACCCACACCAAACGACTAACAACCCTGGTACCTATTTGCTGCTAGGTGAACATGACAACAGGTGTAAGGAAACACATCGAAATGTTTCCACCCGCCGGGTAGGAATAGATCTGCCTATGAATGAATTTGTCAAAGATTTTAGAAAGCAGAGGTAAGTTAGATATTGGTCTATAATTATTCAAGTCTGCTTGATCACCTCCTTTGTGGATCGGGGTGACCCTCGCTATTTTGAGAATTGATGGGAGGGTAGAGGCTTCAATGGATTTGTTGAAGAGTGTTGCAATAATAGGTGACAGTATCTACCTGGAGTCTACCTGGAGAGAATTCCAGGGGTCAACGCCCCCGCGGCCCGGTCTGTGACCAGGCCTCCTGTTGGACCAGAGCCTGATCAACCAGGCTGTTACTGCTGGCCGCACGCAGTCCAACGTACGAACCACAGCCCGGCTGATCAGGTACCGACTTAAGGTGCCTGTCCAGTGCCTGCTTGAAGACAGCCAGGGGCTTGTTGGTAATCCCCCTGATGTATGCTGGGAGGCAGTTGAACAATCTTGGGCCCATGACACATATTGTGTTGTCCCTCAACGTGCTAGTGGCACCCCTGGTCTTCATTGGGGGGATGTTACATCGCCTGCCGAGTCTTTTGCTTTCGTAGGGAGTGATTTTTGTGTGCAAGTTTGGTACTAAGCCCTCGAGAATTTTCCATGTGTATATAATAATGTATCTCTCCCGCCTGCGTTCTAGAGAGTACAGGTTTAGGAACTTCAAGCGTTCCATGTAGTTGAGGTGGTTTATCGCACTTATGCGTGCGGTGAAGGTTCTCTGCACATTTTCAAAGTCAGCAATTTCACCCGCCTTGAAAGGTGCCGTTAGTGTGCAGCAATATTCCAGCCTAGATAGAACAAGCGATCTGTAAAGTGTCAACATGGGCTTGGCATCCCTGGTTTTGAAGGTTCTCATTATCCATCCTGTCATTTATCGAGCAGATGCAATTGCTACTTTGTTATGGTCCTTGAAGGTGAGATCCTCTGACATGATCACTCCCAGGTCTTTGACATTAGTTTTTTGCCCTATTGTGTGGTTGGAATTAGTTTTGTACTCCGATGAGATTTTAATGTCTTCACGTTTTCCGTATCTGAGTAATTGAAATTGCTCATCATTGAACTTCATATTGTTTTCTGCAGCCCATTTAAAGATTTGGTTTATGTTTGCTTGGAGTCTAGCTGTGTCTTCAACGGTGGACACTGTCATATAGATTCGGGTGTCATCTGCAAAGGAAGACACAGCACTGTGGCTTATATCCCTGTCAATATCTGATATGAGGATGAGGAATAGGATGGGAGCAAGTACTGTGCCTTGTGGAACAGAGCTTTTCACAGTAGCTGCCTCAGACTTTACTCTGTTGACTACTACTCTTTGTGTTCTACATGTTAGGAAATTTTAGATCCATCTACCAACTTTTCCTGTTATTCCTTTATCACGCATTTTGTGTGCTATTACACCATGGTCACACTTGTCAAAGGCTTTTGCAAAGTCTGTGTATATAACATCTGCATTCTGTTTATCTTCTAGAGCATCCAGGACCTTATCGTAGTGGTCCAGTAGTTGGGACAGACAGGAGCGGCCTGCTCTAAACCCATGCTGTCCTGGGTTGTGCAATTGATGGGTATCAAGATGGGTGGCGAGCTTGCTTCTTAGAACCCTTTCAAAGATTTTTATGATATGGGACGTTAGCGCAATTGGTCTGTAGTTCTTTGCTATTGCTTTACTGCGTATTCTCTAATCTTGTGGGCTCCACTATTTGCTGGTTTAAGGTGAATTTGCTGCAGATATTTAAAAGTTCATGCATGTGTGAATTTTCATCTGAGCTGCCTCCTGGTGTTATCTCTGCTCTACCACATTGTTTGCAATGTTCCTCCATTTTAGGTGCCTGAGGTTGAAATCCCCCAGTAGCAAGATGTTGGGGGCAGGAGCTGGAAGATTTTCCAGACAGTGGTCAATTTTCAGAACCTGTTCCTGGAATTGTTGGGACGTTGCATCCGGGGGCTTGTAGACAACCACGATGACTAGGTTTTGATTCTCGACCTTTATTGCTAGTACTTCAACTACATCATTTGAGGCATTTAGTAGTTCTGAACATATAAGTGACTCTGTGATATACAGGCCAACCCCCCCTTTTTGTCTGTTCACTCTGTCACACCTGTATAGGTTGTAGCCCGGGATCCATATTTCATTGTCCAAGTGATCTCTTATGTGGGTCTCTGTGAAAGCCACAAACATAGTGTTTGACTCTGTAAGCAGTCCACGAATATAAGGTACCTTGTTGTTTGTTGCTGGCTTTAGACCCTGTATATTAGCAAAGATGAATGTAGTTGGATTGGTGGTATTGGTGGTATGGAGGGGGTCTTTTTTTCTTGGCTCTAATATCTGTTGTAATGGAGTGGAGGCCACTGACTGTGATTCCACTCCAGAAATGCTTTCAGTTGGTGTACAATTTCTGTCATTTCCTGCCAGCTTTCTTTCCTTCCTGGCACTAAAAAACCTCTCTCTCCGGAGTGGCTGTGGCTACCCAGATTTTGCCATGGTCTGGATGGTCTGTGTCGCCTTGTACCCTTTAGGTGGTATGCCTGGCAATATAAGTTATAGCACTGTCTTTCCTGAATTGATGTGTGGCACATTTCAGGGTGGAAAAATTTACAGGACGGGAGGTTGCATTTGCCTGTTTTCATGTCGGCACGGCATTTTCTGGGGTGATCATAATTGCATGACCCATCTGATTTCCCAGATTTTCCATGCCTGCAGATACCAAGTGCATAATATTCACATAGGCCTGGTTTCCGTTTGCCCTGTTTTTTTGTGACTGTGTTCCCCATTGGTGGGGGTGTTCCTGTCTTGTGTCTGTCTTCGTTACTAGTGCTAACAATGGAGCCTTCAACTTTTTCCGGTAATTTATCTTCAGTATTTCCCTGGGCATCCCCTTGTTTACTATCTACCGTGGTATTGCTAGTTTGTACTACTGTTTTGTGTGTGTCCTTGTCTACACCTGTTTCCCCATCATTTATTTCATTAGAGCTACTGTCCCTCTTCAGGTCACCATCATTTATTTCTCCATTCTTAAATATACTGGATATCATTTAAATATACTGGATATCAGATTGGAGGGAGAGAGTATGGAGGAGGTGAATATATTCAGATATTTGGGAGTGGACATGTCGGCGGATGGGTCTATGAAGGATGAGGTGAATCATAGAATTGATGAGGGGAAAAGGGTGAGTGGAGCACTTCGGAGTCTGTGGAGACAAAGAACCTTGTCCATGGAAGTAAAGAGGGGAATGTATGAGAGTATAGTTATACCAACGCTCTTATATGGGTGTGAAGCACGGGTGATGAATGTTGGAACGAGGAGAAGGCTGGAGGCAGTGGAGATGTCATGTCTGAGGTCAATGTGTGGTGTGAATATAATGCAGAGAATTCGGAGTTTGGAAATTAGGAGAAGGTGCGGGATTACCAAAACGATTGTCCAGAGAGCTGAGGAGGGGTTGCTGAGGTGGTTTGGACATGTAGAGAGAATGGAACGAGACAGAGTGACTTCGAGAGTGTATAAATCTGTAGTGGAGGGAAGGCGGGGTAGGGGTCGGCCTAGGAAAGGTTGGAGGGAGGGGGGTAAAGGAAGTTTTGTGTGCGAGGGGCTTGGACTTCCAGCAAGCATGTGTGAGCGTATTTGATATTAGTGAATGGAGGCATATGGTTTTTAATACTTGACGTGCTGTTGGAGTATGAGCAAAGTAACATTTATGAAGGGATTCAGGGAAACCGGCAGGCCGGACTTGAGTTCTGGAGATGGGAAGTACAGTGCCGGCACTCTGAAGGAGGGGTGTTAATGTTGCAGTTTTATAGCTGTAGTGTAAAGCACCCCTCTGGCAAGACAGTGATGGAGTGAATGATGATGAAAGTTTTTCTTTTTCGGGCCACCCTGCCTTGGTGGGAATCGGCCGATGTGTTAATAAAAAAAAAAAAAAAAAAATCATTTCAACATCTGTACCAGGGGCGGTCGCACCATCTGGCCCTGATTTTTTACTTTCCCAACTGTTATAGAAAGCTGTCATGTTTTTTATGAAGTCCGATTTGGTGTTGTCATCTTTTAATATTGATGTGATTTTATTCCACAATTCGGTCTCATTTGGACATACCCAAAAACACTTCCCTTGTTTAATATCTCGGGTAGTAGAGTCTTGAATGTCTACACAAGGGGCGT
The DNA here is from genome assembly GCA_009830355.1 of Cherax destructor. Classification (NCBI taxonomy): domain Eukaryota; kingdom Metazoa; phylum Arthropoda; class Malacostraca; order Decapoda; family Parastacidae; genus Cherax; species Cherax destructor. The sequence continues at coordinate 5,800 of WNWK01048202.1, forward strand.
GGTAGCATTTACCACAAAAGTTGCATGTAATCCAAACAGAGGAACGTTTGGTTGTTAGTTTGCATACTACACAGGGTTTCATGATTGATTTTTGTTGGTTGCTTTACTGAATATTCTACTAATAGGTTCCCTGAAGTGGTGATTCGTCTATTTGTATCGTAGCTATTTTATTTGCATGTATAAGTGGCTGGACAATCTTATCTCTAAGTTTTGTTATTGTTTGGGAAAATGATAAGGTCCCCTAAAACTCCGTCTGCTTATTGAATCCGGACAAGGATACCAGTTTTGAATCCAGTCACTGGTTCCCATATTTCTTGGATCTGACGAGATCCAGTGTCACTTATTTAATGAATCCTGTAGGGATTGTTTGTGTTACGCGAGACAGACCACTGGAAGATGATTAAACAGAGTAATAATGATCGGTATGGTACAAAAGTATAACTTGTGTGTTGGAGATAAAAACCGGTCCTTCTGGCAGCTCCTACTGTACGGCGGCCGTACCTCTGGCACCCTGGTTTACCTCTGGCACCCTGTTTACTTCTGGCACCCTGGTAGACCTCACCCCGCTTTAACACCTGGGTTTCCGTGCACTTACGGTTCACTCTACTGGGTTTAGTTTTTTTTTTTCTACACCTCAACACTGCTGTTTTTTTTTATGATGGAATATATACAGACTTATGTTGGTGAAATCGTTCACTGACAACTCACAACTCGACACTTGTTTATCGTATTTTTTCAGCTGGACAAATTACGTATTTCCTCAGGATTGTACACCTTTTCGTAGTTCATAGATTTTTATATCAATGTAATCACTAGAGTTGGTCAGGTATACTAACAGTTTAAAATTATCAATACAAGACTTGCGTGGTAAGGACCCGGCGGCCGCTGGCAACTGATTTCAAACAGGAAACTCGTTAGGCCTACACTTCCGCCTTTGTTTCCACTTTTGCAACTAATAACTTATCTGTATACTATTGTGGGGAATTGTGAGAGATAAGTCTATCTGGGACACCGCCACTAGCAATAAACAAACTCCCAGGGAGATGACAGACGCGTATAATTTTACCGCAGTCATTCCCTTTAAGGTATGTGAGAACTTTACCCGCTCCTGGCCGCACCCAAGGGGTACCTTCAATATTCTCGTTAGCCCACTGCACTCTGGACCAGTATAAATAAATCTGAGAAGATCATTTATTATAATTATGTTATGTTAAATTGAAGTGGACTGTATTGGTTATTAAACAACTGATCAATCAGGAGAAGAGGTAGAGAACACACAGTTAAATTGACATGACCAACACTCACCTAATTAACAGCATCATAGCGGTGTATCGTAGATCGTTGACCTAGCTAAAGTACATCTAATGTGTTAACAATATCATTGGCCAATAACAAATTCCAAGCAGAGTACTTAGCTTTAGATGAGGGAGTCGTTCCGTTGTTGACGTCCTCCTGCGATCTGATTCGATCCGATGGTATTAGCTGTCCCCGTCGAGTCAAGGAAGGTTAATTTCCGTCACTCTTATACGCCCACGAGACCGGGCGTTAGTTAACATGTGGTTGGTCGGGGTAGCGAATCAGGGGTTCCTCTCAACCCCCAATCTGACCTTTTGTACTGTTTATACCCTATAACCCCTTTACCATTATTTCGTATATCCGGCTTAATGCCCATAGTTTATACACATTCACAGTCTCGATATTGAATTTCGAGTAGATAACTTCGATATGTTAGTTCATTTCACCGCATTCAACATGGCGGTCGGGGTATGGCATACCCAACTAGCCTCGCCCGGTACAATCAAACCCCTATTATTTACAACTCGGTTTCACTATATTCACCATTTCACAAATTCATCGAATATGTTTCAGTCTCTTCTAAGAGAAACTCCCCAGCATCAGGGGGTTTCGACTTTATCCTGCCGTATGGTGCTTCACTGTTCAAATAGGCCATGGCCGCCACTCGCCGGGCACCTTATTTCACAATTATGGTCCAATTACTGGACCTCCTGGACCGATTGTCCCACTTGATATTCCCGCGTCACTGGATATTCCTCCACATTACGAAAGGAGGTAATTAAATCCGATTTGGGGGGTCTCTTCGGCAGGCCATTTCACCACCTGGAAACTCGGGCTAGGCTCGCTGTTCACTCTCCCCCTACCTCCTCCCCCAGCCCTGCCCGCCTCCTCCCGCCGGTATGATGGTTCTCTATTACATACCCCCTGTACCAGCGGTACACCAAAGGGTATCTGTTCATATTGGAAAGTTTATCAAATTACAACTTTCGAAAATACCAATATTTTCCACACTGCGGCCGGGCTGAGTTCGTTGTTAGACGAATCAAATCGAGTCAGTTTTCAACAGGCGCTTTTCCCGCCCCCTGGACTGAACAGCTGTCTTCCTGGGAGGTCGAATCACACTTCCTGTTTCTGGTATCCCCTGGTCCATGTCATCTTCAACATCACTCGTGTCACTTTCCCTTAGATTTTCGTTCCCAGTTGATAGAACTCCCTTTAATTCTAAGGGGATTAACTATTAATGGTGCGTAAACTCTCTTGGCCGCGACACAACACTTTGACATTCCTGACAACACCCTGAGCGTCTGGGTATAATGTCACTATCTTGCCCAGAGGCCACAATGTTCAGGTTGCTCAGTATCAATTAACACAATGTCACCAGGTTGAATATTCTGTCGATTAGCCACTTCGACGCACCATAAAAGTGTTCACGTAATGTAAGAAGATACTCTTTGCACCACACAGTAGACCAATGATTAATTACTTTATTCAACATCTTAAATATTTATCACTTAACACTGTCACATTATTATAATCCTCATCAACTTCCTCAGGATTATCTCGATAGATAGGTGCAGCTTCTAGTTTCGCCCATATCAGTGAGAAGGAGTTAGTACTTCTGCGTCGGGAGTATCAATAATGTATGAGAGAGGACGATTATTTATCCGATTCTCTGCCTCCACTAATACTGCCCGGAATTCCTCCAAGTTAATTCGTTTCCGGTGTAGTACTTTAGCAGACACCTCTTCACTGTACCTATCAGTCTTTCATACAATCCCCCTTGCCAAGGGGCCTAGGAGCAATAAACTCCCAGCCACACCTCGCTGACTTAACAGAGACTGTACGTCATTACTCTCATTTAATTCCTTCAAATGTTGCGCTCCCGCTACAAAGTTAGTGGCATTATCTGAAATCATGAGTCTCGGACGGGATCTCCTAGCTGCAAATTTACGAAACAGCTTATGAACTGTTCTGCAGACAAATCCTGTGCCATTTTCTAAGTGTCGGCCCTTGTAGCGGTACAAGTGAATAAACACACATACACCTTTAAAGGAACACCATCTGCAGTACCCGTTAAAATGATTGGGCCACTGTAATCTAACGTTACATCAAATGGCTTTATTAACTGCACTCGTTCCTTGGGCAATGGTGGAGGTCCTGGGTACATATAGGTTCTGGCATCCATACGGCGACACACTACACTTGTCTTATTCACCCTCTTCACACTCTGTCGCCCCTGAGGAATCCAGAAAGTTTCCCTAATACAATTTAAGGTATCTTGTACTCCACCATGCATCACATTTTTATGGGCATTTAATACAATTAAAGTTGTCAGATGATGAGTCTTGGGCAGCAAGATAGGGTGTTTAGCATATTCACCCAATTCAGCATTTTGCAATCTACCTCTGCAATTGATTACGTCATCCTCCAAGTATAGCCCCAATTTCTCTATTATTGAACCCTTCCCAAGTTTTCCATCCCTTAGCAATTTAATTTCTTCTCCATAGATTTCTCTTTGTACTATCTGTACCCAGTATTTCAGGGGATGAGGAAAATCATACAGGATATTCATCTTGTTTATGAAGTTAAACACCAACTTCGTGACATTAATTAATTTTGGGAAGGATGAGTGTCTATTTATATCGATGGCTAAGGAGGGACCGAGGACTGGAGCCGTGTTCACGGTAATTTCCACCGGAGCAATATGCGCCTTTTGAACAGGCCAGTTACTTTTATTCACCAACCACCTGGGTCCCTTAAACCACGATAAAGTCTTCACAAATTTTACATAAGTCAACCCACGAGACAAGAAATCAGCTGGGTTCTCCGCCCTGAGAATATGGTTAAAAGTTAACTTATGTTGACCCAAACTGTCATATTTCTACTGCATCTGGTTAATTTCTGCGACTCTATTTTGCACGAATATAATCTTGCTGTTTCCGTTGCAGATCCACTGCAAGGATACCTCATTATCAGACCAAATTATGGTGTCGCTAATATTTATCTCCGGCAATTTACTCCGTATATAATCAGCTAATTTGACACCCACATAAATGGCGGTTAATTCCAACTGAGGTAAAGTACGTAATTTAATTGGAGCCACTTTAGTTTTAGACATGACAAGAGAAATATCTTTATCACATTGAAGATAAGCGACTGCTCCATACGCCAATTTAGAAGCGTCGCAAAAAATGTGTATTTTCCACTCCAGAGCGTGTTACACACCGCGGGAACTCCAACATTGGAACTTTCTCATAATCACCAATTAATTCTTCCCACCTGTTAACGAATTCCTCAGGTAGGGTTTCATCCCAGCACACTTCTGTTTCCATGCCTCTTGTACCAGTAATTTCCCTCGGATTGTAAGAGGCGCCACTAAGCCTAGTGGATCGAAACATTTTGAAACTTCAGCAAGCAGGGTTCTCTTAGTTAATTTCTTGGGCATACTATAATTATTAGGCTTTAACGATATCAAGTCTTTTCAGTATCCCAAGTCGTCCCAATACATTTGCTACACCCAGATCTTCATCGCGGGATTATCTTTATTTATTTGGTCCTTTAACCTGGACGAATTACTGTTCCACTCCTGAGAGGCATATTTGCACTTGCATTATGTCATTAGCCCTTCAATATCTTCATTAGCTCCTCTTCAGTTGACGTCACACCCAGGAAATTGTCCACATAGAATTGTTTACTCATTATTTCACTCAGTGGACCACCTGTACGTTTAAGGTGCGCATTTATCGTCGCCTGAAGTAAGAACGGACTAGAAGTAGCCCCAAATAAGACACTTCTGAATCTGAAAGTTCTCAGGGACTAAGTGGATTGCTAGGATCCTCTGGCCCAGAAATCTTGTGTAATCCCGATCCGTTCTTGCAATCCCACTCTCAGGAAAGCTTTACTTATGTCTGCCGTAAAGGCATAACTATTAACTCTGAAATTCAATAACACATCTCCCAATTCTCTGTCAGCGAAGGACCTGTCATCAAACAATCATTCAAACTAGGTACATTTTTATTACCCCTGGCACTACAATTAAACACGATCCTCAAAGGAGTGGTTTTGGAATCCTTCTTCACTCCGTGATGAGGTGTAGTGGCCATAAATATTGGCTCGCTCAGGGGTACCTCCTCTATGAACTGATTATTTAACTGTTCATTAATTATTGTATTATAAGCAGTCAACAATTCTGGTGTCTTATTCAATTCGTGGAGCTGGGCCTTTAACTGACCATACGCCATCCGGTAATTAGTGGGCAGTTCCGGATGGTTTAGCTTCCAGGGGGGTTTTAATTTGCCCCGACTCAAATTTAACATTTTTAGGTATTTTTCCCCGAGTGAAGGAATCATCTGGACTTTCTTCATTTACTTTTTTCCCCCAAAATGTCCTTTCCCCCAAACTTGTGTACTGGTTAAAGGGTTTCTATGAAGAATATGTACTTTTGGGGAAAACCAGCCCTAAGAAAACACAGTGACTGCATTTATGGTTTTTTCCGTCATTCAATTTTGAGGAAGCGGGGCCTAAATGACATGGCCTGCACCCGTGTTGGGGGTGACCCCCACCTTCGTCATACCCTTCACGAGGCTGCATAAAGTCGCTCCCCTTTTAAATTTCCCCTGGCCCCCCGGGCATTATTGACCACAGAGGGGGCCAGTTTCACATTATTCTGTGAGAGTCTCTGTTGGCGGCATTAAGCCCCCGTGGAGTCTTCTCTGGGGGCTATCCATGACTACTGCATTAACTTGGGTCTTTCTGCCCAGCCCCCTACGTTTTTAAAAAACCCATATGACGGGGCCCCCTTTTCTGAGAAAAACCCACAATTTTAATTTTTTGGATCCCCTTTCGTTTTTTTACCCCCTTAAGGCAAAAAAAATTGCCGGGGCCCCCTTCTAACAACGCTGTTACAGTCGGGGTTTATGCCATTTATCTTTCTGCCCAAACAGGTAGTGTTTTTTTTCCCCCGGAGTCTACCTGGGGAAAAAATTCCCCGGGGGCAACCCCCCCGGCCCGGTCCGCGACCAGGCCTCCTGTTGGCCCCCGGCCTGATAAACCCCCGGGTTACTGCTGGCGGCACGCCCCCAAGAAAACCCCCAAACCCGGCTGATCAGGACCATTTTAGGTGCCTGTCCATGCCTGTTGAAGACAGCCAGGGGTTTTTTGTAACCCCCGTTTTCGTTTTGGGGGGGCTTGAAAAACCCTTGGGCCCCACCTTATTGGGGGTTGTCCCTCAACGGCTAGTGGCACCCATGCTTTTTTAGGGGGGTGTTACATCCCCCCGAGTCTTTTTTTTTTTTACGGAGTGATTTTTTTGCAAGTTTGGTACTAAGCCCCCGGTTTCCATTTTGTTTTAAAATAAGATTCCCGCCTTTTAAAGTACAGGTTTAGGAACTTCAAGCGCCCAGTAGTTGGGTGGTTTATCCTTTTACGTGTGGTGAAGGCCTGCACTTTTTTAAGGTCAGCAATTTCACCCCGGGAAAAGGGGCAGTTAGTGTGCAAATTTTCCAGCCTAGATAGAAAAAAGCGATCTGGAAAGTGTCAACATGGGCTTGGCATCCCTTTTGGGTTTTAAGGGGTTTCATTATCCATCCTGTCATTTTTCGAGCAGATGCAATTGCTACATTGTTAATGGTCCTTTTAAAGGGAAAAACCCCCGACATGATCACTCCCGGGGTTTGACATTAGTTTTTCGCTCTATTTGTGGTTGGAATTAGTTTTGTACTCCGGGGAAAATTTTAATTTTCTTAACGTTTTTTCCTATCTGAGTAATTGAAATTTCTCATCATTGAACTTCATATTGTTTTTTTCCCGCCCATTTTTTAAAAATTTGGTTTATGTCTGCTTGGAGTCTTGCAGTGTCTTCAACGGTGGGGATATATTTTAGGTTTTGGGGGTCATCTGCAAAGGAAGGCCCCCACTGTGGCTTATATCCCCCCTCAATGTCTGATATGAGGATGAGGAATAGGGGGGGGGGCAAGTACTGTGCCTTGTGGAACAGAGCTTTTCACAGGGCGCCCCAGGCTTTTTCTGTTGACTACTACTCTTTGTTTTTACGTGTTAGGGGAAATTTTTGATCCATCTACCAACTTTTTCCCTTTTTTGCCTTTATCACGCATTTTGTGTGCTATTACACCATGGTCACCGTCAAAACTTTAAAATCTGTGTATATAACATCTGCATTTGTTTATCTTCCAGGGGGATCCAGGGGCCCTTTCGTGTGGTCCCTGGTTGGGCAGACAGGAAAAGTTTTTCTAAACCCATGCGCCTGGGTTGTGCAATTTTTGGGTATCAAGATAGGGGGGGATCTTTTTTTCCCCCAAAAACCCTTTCAAAAAAATTTTTTTGATATGGGACGTTAAAAGCCCCAATTGGCTGTAGTTCTTTGGTTATTTTACTGCCCCTTTGTGGGCGGGGGGATGTCTGTTGTTTTTAGTAGCTTTTGGGGGGATCCCAGTTCCATGCTCCCCCCCCATAGGATGTTAAAAGCATGTGATATGGGCTTTTTTTCAGTTCTTGATGAACCCCCGAGTTCCATGAGTCTGGGCCTGGAGC
>WNWK01048203.1:0-13644 GCA_009830355.1 Cherax destructor
TAAGGCACTAGCCTGGAACCTAACCTGCCGTATAAGTGAGGCCCTACTGTATAGCACTTTGTCTGGATTTTTTGGGTTATCCTAGGTAATTTACACTATGTATAATTGTATTTGTGTACCTGACAGACAGACAGAGCCAGCCAGACAGAGCCAGCCAGACAGAGCCAGCCAGACAGAGCCAGCCAGACAGAGCCAGCCAGACAGAGCCAGCCAGACAGAGCCAGAGCCAGCCAGCCAGCCAGAGCCAGCCAGCCAGCCAGCCAGAGCCAGCCAGCCAGAGCCAGAGCCAGAGCCAGAGCCAGAGCCAGCCAGCCAGCCAGCCAGCCAGCCAGCCAGCCAGCCAGCCAGCCAGCCAGCCAGCCAGCCAGCCATGTTCCAGAATTGTTTCTCTTTACTTAGGGCATAGGTTATAAGACATTCTGAAAGGGTGTTGCACATGGGTTATTATCAAGGTTTTTGATATTTCCTTGACCACTTTTGGCCACATCCACCTCAAAGCCACTAAACTCGGGGTCAACATCACTTTCCCCTTAAAATGGGAGAGTTAATACTACATGAAATCAATGAATCCCAGGTGTTTGCTGTGCTGTTTGCTCTAGCTGGCACTCATTTGAACTGGTACTCCCACAAGGCACTAAGTGGTCCCAGATTTTTTTAATACAGCGCACACCGAACGTTAAGACCCATTCTATGCTGACCAGGCATCTCAGGAAAATTGTGCCAAATTTGGAGGCAGTAAAAATAAAACGTAAATATATGTTTGGGGCAGTAGCAGTACTAACGTATATATATACATTTGGACCGTTTAAGGGTTAAGTACTATTTTGTCATGCCTCCTGACAGTAGGAATAGATTAATTAGATTTACATTATTTCTTATGGGAAATATTGCTTCGAGTTTCGAACGTTTCGACTTTAGAACTAGCTCCTGGAACAGATTAAGTTCAAAACTCGGGGTTCCACTGTACTCCAGTACAACCATCACATAATGGCAACTACTCTGCATCAACATCAATACAAGAACCTCAGCCATCCACCCAAGCCCAGTAGAGCCCTCTCTCTCCAAGCTTCTCATAATCATCAATATACACCAGCAACCAGAACTTAAGAAAATTTAATTTAGGTGACCATTTTTAACTATAAGTACAGTGTATTATAATTTAATCATGTACACCTCGATACATCCAACCTTTTTTTGAATTACAGGACCTAAAAATATTTGTTTGGCATTTATTGGGAGTTTTAGGAATGTAACCCTATTTTTCCCATATGTTCTTTAATTCATTTAACACAAACTTCTTCTTTCAACAAACTGGCCATATCCCACTGAGGCAGGGTGACCCAAAAAGAAAAACAAGTTTCTCTTTTTAACTTTTGTAATGTATACAGGAAAAGGGGTTACTAGCCCCTTGCTCCTCTTACGACGCACATGGCTTACAGAGGAAGAATTCTGTTCCACTTTCCCATGGAGATTTAACACAAACATTTGTTTTTATTTACACATTATTTTCAGGTTTAGTTTAGTTTAATATCTTTATTATGCACCCCATACCGATGGTGTTCACGGTGGTATTCAAAACATTACAGAGGGACATAATGGGTCCAGGGACAGGGCCACAAAGTTCTAATAGCTAAACAAGTTGCTTATCAGAATTCAAACACAAACATAATTTTGTGTAATTTTTAAAATAAATTTAATTTTCTTAATATTGCACAGCTTTTTGTCTCTTTTGGAAGTCCATTACAATTTTTGGGGTCAAATACTGGAATAAGTTCTGGAATTATGAAATAGGCTCTTAGCTACAAAACTGAATAATTTCCATGACAATTACATGAGAGAACAACAAATACCATATAGAGACAGACAGGAAAATAAAACTATGTAATTTTTCTAACACACCAACCATCTCCCACTGAGACAGGGTGACCTTAAAAAGAAGAAACTAATGTGTTTCTTCTATTTACATTTAGTAATTTAATTTAGCAATGTTGTACGGTTGTACTTATAACGGCTGTTCACGTGATTTCCAACCTCTGCCCATGTGATCTGGCATCAGCCAATCATAGGCCTGCTTTTTGAATGTCTCAGTGCCGTGCGGCCCCTCGAGCAGTTCCCTTGGGGTAGGCATACGAGACGGACACAGGCATAGGCTCTCAGCTCCCATATATCCAACGCCTCATTAAACGCTACCAAAACCCAAGCTCATCGTCTGTTAATATTACCAAATCTATGAAAAGAACCCCACAACACAAATGGTGACAGCTTGTGGGCCTAGATTTTGTGTAATCTGAGCAGATTTAACGAGAAGAGGAAGAGCCGGTGTTCAGTGCCTCCAGCGTCAATATCAACCGTCGCCAGCGACTCACCTTCCCTCACCCGTGACGTCACCCATCCAAGACTCTTCTGAAGCAGTGTCTCCAATCTTCTGGCTTCTAATTGCAAGTAAACCTCCGAAGAGTTGATCTGGGTTTTGCAATTAAGCCAACAAGTAAGCCAGTTTATGGGAAGAGCCTAAGCCAAGGCTGCAGTCATCCAGTCTGTCTCTTGTCATCCATCCTGCATCTCACTGCTGTGTGCAAGTAAGAGAATTCAGGTTTACCAGTCCTAAGAGCTAAGCCAGCTTCTTCAGGAAAGCCAGTTATACAAGTAAGCCAGTCGTTTCTTCAGCAAGCCAGTTCCTTGCAGTTTTGTCTCCAATCGCTCTGTGCTACAAGTTGGACGCTTGTCAGAGTGATCTTCACCATTCCTGTGGCTTATTGTACAAAAAGCCACCTGGGTTAGTAGTCCCAAGGCCGTGAGAACTAGTGTACTGGCCGAACCCCGTGACGTCATCGCCCACCGCCAGCGAGTCAGGCTGCAGTGACGTCATCCACGCGCGCGCCACTCACCACCCGCGCTAGTGTAAACAAAGATACCACCTGCTCACACTACCCTCTACCAGCCAACATTTTGTGGTATTTCTACCCTATCTGGGGTACCAGCAGCATTGTTTCTGGCTCACATAGCAAGTCGAGAGTGTCTTCCTTCATCCCAGAGCGCCAATGTAAAAGCTTGCTGTGTGAGTTCTTCGGAAAGCGCATTTCTTCAAGATTGTAAGCAGTCAACGACCAGGAATATATTCTCTCCACCTACACTCGTCGTTCATTCACCATTAGACTTTATTCTATTATAGACATTCGTGTGTGTGAGACATTTAATTAAGCAGTGAATTTTCTTAGTGACATTTAAAGACTTGTGTTTCAGTTTCGTGTAAATTTATTTCAAATACTTTTTCAGTATTCAATGTGCTTCGTGTCTCATTTTTATCTATGTTCCTTGTGTAAACTCGTACACATGCAGTAAGTACTTGTGTATAAATTTTCTTGTCCTTGAGTGCAGTATTTGATTTATTCGTTATTATTGCAGTGTGCATTAAGTCCCTGTCCCTTCATTTTTTTTTCCCAGTGCATTCCCTTGTGTTTTTATGCAGTGTCTGTGAATAGTTCCTTATTGTTTATGCCCCAGTGTTCCTAGTTGCATATTTCATTTTCCTGTGTGCCATTCAGTGTGTCCCATTAATTTTTGTGCCAGTATCTCATATGTTTTAGTTCAACAGACAATTTATGTTTTGTGTCAATCTGTGCCTCATTTTTTTTAATTTTTTGCAGAACATGTTCATTGAATATATTTTGTCTGAAGCAGCAAGAACTATCTCTATATATATATACTTTCATATGCAAGATCTTCTTGCATAAACTATCACATTCACTGACTGAATCTTGTTGTGTTGTGTATTCTCCTGCAAAACTGTAAGTTTTTTTTCAACCCTTATTTCAATTTGTGTATTATTGTCTTTGTGTTGATCTTATCAATAATTCCTTGAACAAATTAACTCTTAACCCTCATATGTAAAGTAAAGTAATATTCATTATAATCATTTTCATTAGTTTTCTTAAGTGAACTAAGAGTTAAAGTGTTCATTCTCCTTGTGCCCAGTGCAATATTGATTTTTAATTGATGCAGTAAATTGTCTATGCAATACCATACATTGATTTTACTTTAAAATTATTCTCCAGTAGTGATTACTTGTTCTAGTTATTTTTGCATACAGTATTGTGCACCTTATTCCATTTTACTCAGTGTTATCCTAAAAAATACTAATAATTCAATGCTAGTTGTCAGCATCATAGTTAATTCTTCAGCCAGCAATGCATATTAAATTCTAGTGTCATTTTCTCCTTAGAAAATTTGTTTTCTAGTATTTTTCCAGTTGAATACAATTTTTTTTTATTGTATTTCCACTTTGCATTGATTTATTATTTCTCATCTAGTAATTTTGTTTTAAATTCCAGTAGAGAGAGATAATCTTTGCAGTTAATCCATATAGTAGTCAGTATTGCCTTTTTATTGCAATTTGTAAAGTAATTCCTTAAATTTTACAGTCAAAAATCAGTGAGTGAGTTGTCATTTCTTATGCAGTGTACATTAGTTGTTTTAACCCCTTTTCTGCATCTAATTCAATGAATTTGTTTAATTTCCATTTTAACTAATTGTGTACTGTGAATATTTTACCATTCTCATTTTTTACCTGAATTAGTTTTTGTGCAATTTTCATTGCAAGTATGCCTCACTTACCTTACAGTAGTGTAGCTAATGACGGCATTCAGTGCTCTAATGTGCCAAATGCCCTTGCTGAAATTCATAATAGTCATTTACCGAATGCTAGACCTACCCAGCCACAGAGTCAATATAGTTTCCTTCGTGATCCTGATAGTTCCTTACCGACTGAAGGACAGTATCTAGCTCTTGAGCAATGTGTTTGTTCTCACAGCTTGTATCAGAGAGTTATAACAGTTCTGCGGAATGTGAAGTTCAAATTCAGTCCTGATAGCTTTGTGCATTACGTATTAACGTAGCCGAGCAGTCAAGAAACTAGTATTACTGTCACTCCTGTCTGGAATTCAGTCCCTACAATATCTTGCATGCAAGATAGCGTTCGGATGCCTAGGGTGCCGGAGGTATCCCGGACCGCCTTGAGTACTGAGTCTATCCTTGCAATGTTGCTAGTTCAAGTAGTAGTTCCTCTCCAGGGGACGCTTTGTTGAAGAAAGACTACTTGAATGAGTTATAGCATCTCTCGCTGATGCAAAAGCAATTGCAGAAAGCCGTTTCTGTGGCTAGTGTTTACTAGAGTGTCTGTTGTGTTGTGTTCCAGATAGTGATATTATCCCAGTTGACAGTAAGTCCTTTGCAGAGTAAAGTGTCGTGTGTCGAGTAATTATTACCTGCAGTAAGAGATAGTGAGAGCCATTCTCCTTTGTTCATACTTTGTGTTATTGAGCTATCTATTTCACCCGGGGAGAGTCCTTCCACTCCACCGTGCCGTTCATTCCTCCAGTAGGAAAGTGTTCCCAGTTCTTAGTGAATAAAGAAAACTCAGTTTAAGAGATTATTTGCATTTGCTAGCCGAGTCCTTACTAAGGCTGAACGCAATTTTACAGTTATGCAAATCCAATGTAGTTGCTGATGCTTTGTCGCGTCATGTCAGTGTAGTAACTGCCGATCCTCCATTTAGTACTGAGGATGTAAAGACTACTCAAAGACAAGACCCCTTTTGATCTGGTGTGGTTCGATTCCTGCTCCAGAAAGATCTTATTCTCTCTGTGAAGCAACCAGCACCCATTAGTGACTTTGTCATGAACCAAGAATTACTGTATCGCACTACGGAGTTGGGTAATCCTAGTAGAAGAGTATACCAATTAGTAATTCCACAGTCACTAGTGAAAGTAGCCTTGCAGCTGGTTCACGATGTACCAGATGTTGCACATCCTGGTATGGATCGTTCTGTGAAACAAGCCAGATTGAAATACTTTTGGCCTCGTATGTCTACCGATATTACTGAGTATGTCACAGGTCCTAATCCAATCCAGATCTTTCCTACTTCTAGTGAGCCATGGGAAAGAGTTGCACTAGATCTGTTGACCAACTTCCAATGTTCCCTCAGTGGAAACAAACATCTGTGTGTGATGGTCGATCATTTCACCAGATATTGTGAGTTAGTTCCTATTCCAGACAAGACTGCCGAGACAGTAGCTAAAGCGTTTAAGGAACGTATAATCTGCAGACACACCACTCCTAAATCCTTAGTATCCGATAATGGAGGTGAATTTTGCAACGAGATTCTAGAAAACCTATGTGCCTTGTATAAGATTACTAAATTTTTTTATCTCTTTTATCATTTAATTAATTCCTAAGTATCATGATGCATCATATAGTAATGTAGATTGTTCCGTCACGATAATATCCATGTGAAGTATAATGTTCAACTGTTGTGTACTTTGAAATTGTATAGAATCAGCTGAGAGTTGTTGCCTGTTGTCCTTAGTTTGTATAGTTGTATGTCGAGACGCCATACGTAGCATGCCCGAGCTGTACGGTTGTACTTATAACGGCTGTTCACGTGATTTCCAACCTCTGCCCATGTGATCTGGCATCAGCCAATCATAGGCCTGCTTTTTGAATGTCTCAGTGCCGTGCGGCCCCTCGAGCAGTTCCCTTGGGGTAGGCATACGAGACGGACACAGGCATAGGCTCTCAGCTCCCATATATCCAACGCCTCATTAAACGCTACCAAAACCCAAGCTCATCGTCTGTTAATATTACCAAATCTATGAAAAGAACCCCACAACACAATGTAAATACTAAAATAACCTTGTCTGAAAATCATTTTAAGACTCTTCTCAAAAACCACCTATACTCACCCTTAACCCTTAAACTGTCCACATGTAGATCTACGTTCACTCGCGCACTGCTCCGAATATTTTAAAAAAAAAAAAAATCATTTTTTTTTTAAATGAAGAGCACATTTTTATAAACAGGATAGGCTAAAAAAAAAATTTTAGGGCCAGTACTTACCGAGATATAAGCCCGCGAAGTTGGTGCTAAATGATGTGGTGTCAGCAACATGGAGCACTGCCGCTTGCAGAAACAATAAACACTTATCGTTTTTTTTCTTTTTTTTCAATTTTCTGTTGTTTTCATGCTATGATAATAATGTTTTGATGCAGATCTTTTGATATCATTGCCAATTCTTGTTTAGACACAAATGTTTGGTAGTGAATTAGTAATCATACTGTCACAAACACACATGTTCACACTGATTGATGAATTTGTACACCTGGTTCAATCACATACTATTGTTTACATATATATACAAGGTATTTACAGGTCCCATTTATGTTTCTAGAAGTCCACCACTGTATGATACTCCAAGAAGCATGGATTCATACAGAGTGCCACTCCACATTGCTGACACATATATCGTGTTTCTTTTCGCACTTGGGGTCGCTGTTTACTGTAAGCACACACAACACACTTTTTCTGAGAGTACTTCTTCTTTGGAGTAGATGGTAATGGTATCAGGCAGTGACAGTTAGGGATTATTCTGTTAGGCACTTCCCCTTCTGGTTGTGGGGTGACAGGTCGCTGTTGTGGGGTGACAGGTCTAGGTGTGGTACCATACTTTCTCGCTATCTGCTTGATGACATTTAGGTGAAATCCGCATATTGTTGTCGCTTCCCAGTCTTTATTTCATACATGTTGAAGGCATTGAGCATTGCAATCTCCTTCTACACTTCCTTCTCCAGTGCATACACCTGGTAAAGATAGTGCAAATAATAACTGCCCACAAATGTTGTGACATTATTTCAGGCCAATTATTACATTATTGCATAACAGTAAATCTTCTCCATTTTTGGTTTGAATATGGCCCATTATGTGAATAAAATGAAAATGCACCATTTGTAAAGACTGAAAACGTAACTAATGAACAGAGGAAATGTTAGTTTACGCCTATGGAATGCCTGCATTGTTTAGCTCCCCGTTAATCTTGCTCTTTGAAATTGGAATATTATGAACTTTGAGTTAAATTGGCTTAAATTACCAATTTCCAATCACTTTATTTTGTAGTTGAAATAGTTATTGGCTGATTTCTTGTGCTCAATTGATAGAATAGAAGCATTTAGTAAAATAACTAAGAATTTGGTCGACTGGAATAATGTAATTGGCCTAAAATGGGTGTCAAAGTTGGCAAATTACCCACGTGTAACACATCGACATTATCAAATTCGCAAGAACATACGCACCCTATTTTGAAACTGGGAATATTTTAACTTTGAGTTAAATTCGCTAAATTACCAATTTCCAGTCACTTTATTTTGTAGTTGAAACAGTTGGTTGGGCGATTTCGTGCTCAATCGACAGAATAGAAGCACACAAGAAATAACTAAGAATTTGGTCGAGAATTGGATAATGTAATTGGCCTAAAATTGGTGTCAAAGTCGGCAAATTAACCGATGTAAATACCAATACATAAAATCTTCGCAGAACATACTTCACAATATTCAAAATCAATTGCATTGTTTATTACCTTCAAAAGATTCTCTACCATTTCATAAGAAAATAATAAATTTTTAATTCTTGGACCCTGAAAGGGTTAAGATACCTGTGATGTTGGCCGTGGTCAGACAGGGACGAGACGTAACGGTTCGTAGAACTGGACGCTGGATAAATTAGGACACATACGCAACACTTCGATATCTTTATTGAGGAAACGCTTTCACCACACAGTGGCCTTCATCAGTCCATACAAAGGAAAAATGTGAAACAGGAGGAGTTTGAGGTAATCAGTCCCCAACCTTGAGTCAATGTTGTCACCATCAATCTTGGAAGAGAATACAGAGTGGCTAAGAGCAGCTTCTATATACCGAGGCGTGAGAGGTGCAGCAGTTTAGGAGACGTCACATTTGACCAATGTGGAAGTAGGTCATGCCTCCAAGGGTTAGCAAGTGAAGAATTCTGTATTAAGATAATAAGATGTTGGGCCGAGCCGTACAGGATTTAGAATGAATTGTCTGTGTAGAACCTAATGCAGCTGATAAATTAGACGCCGGTTCTCTGAACCATCTGCCTACATCCTGTCTGGACACAGCAACATGGTTATATTTAACCCTTCAGGGTCCGTGGCCGTAGTTCCCACGGCTTTGCCCGGGGGTCCAAACCTAGCTTTACGTTACGGTACCAACACCACTCAGATAAATAAGCTTTGAGTCGTAAATTGGGCCCAGATATGAGAGAATGTCTATGTGATAAGTGTGCACCACATAAAACAAATCTCTGCAGCGCACAGTGTGATACTGAGAGAAAAACTGAAACGTAATTTTCTATTTAATACAGCGACTTTGCAGTGTTTTTTCATAGTTTTTATAGTTGTATTTGCGATTTCTTGGTCTCATTTGATAGAATGAGATATATTATAGATACAATGATGATTTTGATTGTTTTAGTAATAGAAATGGCTTGAACTGAAGTTCAAAGAAGGAATGCTTGGATTACCATGTCCAGAGTAAACAAATGACCTCACACGTCTAATAATACGCGCTCGCTCAAGGGTCTAATTTACGTTCACAAATGTGGTGATATTGTCAGAAAGCAGTAATTATTTACAATATTGGCATAACAGTAAATCTTCCATTTTTTGCTTGAATAAAAATTACGTGAATAAAATGAATTCATTTGTAAAGACTGAAAACATAACTAATAAACAGAAATGTTAGTTTAGTGCCAGGAATGCCTGCATTGTTTATTCTGGACCCTATTTCTGAAATTAGAATTATTTTGAACTTTGCGTCAAATTGGCTAAATTACTGCACCTGATTCATTTTATTTTGTGCTGAAACAATTGAGTAAGCAATTTCAGGCCACCGGGCAAAATCGCTGACGCATCAAAATCTAAGAGCATAATTTCACAATTTTGACATCAAATTTAAGACCTTTTTTGCTTTTTTATTTCCAGAAAGATTCTCTGCCGTTTCATAGGAAAAATAGCAAAAAATTTTTTTAAATTCTGGACCCTGGTGCACACTTTTGAAATTCTGGCCTATGGGCCCATAGGCGGAAATGTTCGCACTTTGCCAATGTTCAAGAAAATGCACCATCTCTTACACATTCAATACGCCAGCTGCGGGTCTAATATACTTTTTTTTTTTTTTTTTTAACACATCGGCTCATTTCACCAAGGCAGGTGCCCGAAAAAGAAAACTTCATCATCATTCACTCATCACCGTTCAAGCAGAGTGGGTGCTTTACACTACAGCACAAAACCGCAACATTAACACCCCTCCTTCAGAGTGCCGGCACTGAAAACTTCCCATCTCCAGAACTCAAGTCCGGCCTGCCGCTTCCTGAATCCTTCATAAATGTTACTTTGCTCACACTCCAACAGCACGTCAAGTATTAAAACCATAAAGCTCCATTCACTCCTATCAAATACGCTCACACATGCTTGCTGGAAGTCCAAGCCCTCGCACACAAAACTTCCTTTTACCCTCCCTCCAACCTTTCCTAGGCCGACCCTACCCCGCCTCCCACTCACAGATTTATACTACTCGGTCATCCTCGTCTCGCTCCATTTTCACGTCCAAACCACTCCTTCAACAACCCCTCCCTCAGCTCTCTCTAGACACCTGCTTTGGCACCTGCACCTCCTCCTAATTTCCAAACTCCTAATTCTTCCGCATAATATTCACACCACACATTGACCTCAGACACGACATCTCCACCGCCTCCAGCCTTCTCCCCGTTGCAACATTCATCACCATGCTTCACACCCATATAAGAGCGTTATATAATCAGTACTTCTCATACATTCTCTACTTCCATGGACAAAGTTTTTGTTCACGTGATATTATAGGTCTAATATACGCTCAATTAAATCAGTATTATATACCTTTATTAAAGACCACTCTTGTTGGCTTATGAAGATAGAGAGGAGAAAGGATGATTTATTGTTTGGAAGGGAATCCCTCTCCATAAGGACCTCAAGTCAAAGCCCTCTCTGGGGTTACATTTCCTCTTGTCTTTTAATGCCACTAGTGAACCAGCATGAGAGTCACTGTGACCCCTGTTGCACAAAAATAACCTGCTCAGAGAGGCCTGCTTCGGCATCTTTCAACATTTTCCTGAATTGAGACAAGGTTTAGCCATTGAACATATTGCAGATATGCCTTGTTTCAGCTTGTCAGATAATACTTCCACAAAAGCTTGCACCTCAATCCACATTGCACAAATCTCCTTAATTTTGAAGAAGGCACCTCCTTCCTCCCTCTTCTTCCTCTGAGCAAGCTCCAGGCTGTGGTCTGTTGCTGTTCCAGACTTAGCTCTTTGTGCCTTCAGTGGTTAGCCTTCCTGTGCTCATCCACCAACTCTTCCACATCCTCGCCACTAACCTCTAACCCCATAATATTATTATTATTGTTATAATCAAAAGAAGCGCTAAACCACAGGGGTCATACAGCGCAGCAGGGCAGGGCAGGATGCAGGGATGCTTGGGAGGAAGAGGGAGATGGATGATTAGGTAGGGTATGGAGTGCAGTGGCAGTGGTGGTGCAGGGACAGAGGGTAGCAAGAGATTGAGGTAGAAGGGACTTCCAGGGGAGTGCTAGAGGCATAATCTTCTGTGAGTTTGCGTGAGTAAGCTCAGTTAAATGTCAGTGTCAATGAGAGAGTCCGATTGTAAAGGAGCCCATCTGCAAGAAGGAAGTTGTAAAGAAAGGGAAGCAGAGTGAAGACGACGTTGAGGTAATCTGTGTGCTCATTGATAGAGGCAGGCCAAGAGAATGTGGCGAACATGATATTGGAACCTGATACCGCCAAAGAGAGGGACAGGGAGTCCTCCATGAGATACCCTTTGAGTAAGATGGGAGTGTAGTCATGGGACAGTGAGGAGGTAGCCTCAACCCCGACATTGGTGACAAGAAGCAGGCCAAAACCTATACAGTGGACCACGTAGTTTTTACTACCTCGAAATCGAACAATTATGTGAGTTTAATATTGTAAGCTTTTGTATGTGTATTTTAGGGGTCTGAAAGACTAATTCAATTTACATTTTTCCAAGGGAACAAATTACCCAGTAATGGCACTTGAACAGTCTTCTGGAATGAATTATGACCGAAAACCGTGGTCCACTGCATTTCTCGTTTAATTGAATGAGCTTGTTATTTAGTAGGTCAGACCAATGTTGTTGCCACAAAGGGTGCTAAGGTGGTAGCAGTGACAGCAAATAGTCCATGAATGGAACACCTCTATATGAAACTGGAAGGTCATGTACTGCTGACCGCGCAGCAGTGTCTCGGCTGGTCACGCCCTGTACATCAATACATCAGGACCCAACAAAAAAACAATATCATTGTGTTTATGAGATTCTGCGTAACTAAAGTTGCATATAAAGAACTAGTGAGAAAATTTTGGATAGCCTGTAAAGCACTAAGGGAGTCTGAAACGACAACAACGGTGACACAGGCATAGATACACATTGATAAGGCTACAAGAATGGCACAGACATGACCCCACAAATATGCTAGCCGAGGATAATAGATGCCCACATCGACGCTGTCTGGAAACACTGCTGCTGATCCGACGCCTGCCAGATGACTTAGAACCATTGGTGTACACTGTGATGGCATGGGGAATGAGAGCAGCACTCAAAAAGGGGACCCCGAAACCCCCGGGGAGGGGTTTGGGCGCAAGGGCAGAAAAAAAAAACAGACACAGATTTTGGGGGGAACTTCCCAAGGGGGTGGGGAAAAGGGGGGACACCACATGAACATAAAAAGGGGGGGTAGCTGAAGGGAAGACAAGAGCGAATGTAGACGAAAAAAAAAGGGGGGGGGGCCAAAAAATGGGATTTACATGCACAAATGAATGAACTCAATTTTTACACTTACCCTTTTTTTAAGACTGATGTTTTGGATGGAAGAGAGGGGGAGGGGAGAGGGAAAAGACCCTAATTTTTTGAAGGGGAATTTCCCCCCTAAGGGGGCCAGGGACCAAGTTTTATCTGGGGCCCCCCTTTTTCTTTTACTGGAATTAGGGGGAGCTTCAGAGTCACTCACCCGTGGCACTAAATATCCGTCCATGAGCCCTGTGTCTGGTGCTCCCCTTTAAAAAAACCCAAAAAAAGGGAAAAAATATTGTCATTGAACATGTTTTTTTAGACGGATTGCAAAAACTTCGTCAGGGTGATTTTTCCACAAATGAAAGCCCCCTCACCCAATTTGAACAAATGTCCTTAATCTTGAAGAAAAGGGCCTTTTTTCTCTTTTTCCCCCTTTTAAAAAGGGAAAATTTTCCCCCCCGATCTGCCTTTTTTTTTTGCTGCAGCCGCTCTTTTTAAAAATTTAGTTTAGATCCCCTTTTTTCCCCATCCTGGCTACTACATCCAACCCCCCCAATTTTCCCCCCTGCCACAATACTTTCCACAACTTCCATAAAGGCCCCTCAGGGTCCCAATCTGGCCACTACTTTCTCCAAGCAGAGTTCATCATCCTGGGTCACCCCCCCCCCAAACTTTATCTATAAGGCCTATGCAATGGAAGATATTGAAGGGATCCTTCCAGAACTCTTTTTGGGGGGAAATTTTGGTCATTGATCACATCAAAAACCTTTTTAAACATTGCCGGGACAGTTTTTTTTGTTTGGGAAACCTGCTGGTCCATGGGGGGGGTGAGAGGAGTGGTGTTAGAGGCAAGAACTTACTGTTACAAATTTGAAATCCTTAAAATTTTTTGGGCTTTCAAGTCTCGAGGAACCCCCAGCATTGTCCATTAC